>MJUT01062523.1:106439-117645 GCA_002080005.1 Gigantidas platifrons | reverse complement strand
AGAAAAAGAACAAAAAGAGAAGGGCAGATGATGCAATAGCCAAGAGAAAAAGAACAAAAAGAGAAGGGCAGATGATGCAATGGCCGAGAGAAAAAGAACAAAAAGAGAAGGGCAGATGATGCAATAGCCAAGAGAAAAAGAACAAAAAGAGAAGGGCAGATGATGCAATAGCCAAGAGAAAAAGAACAAAAAGAGAAGGGCAGATGATGCAATGGCCAAGAGAAAAAGAACAAAACGAGAAGGGCAGATGATGCAATGGCAAAGAGAAAAAGAACAAAAAGACAAGCAATAGTTGACCAAACAGTACACAGGAAACTAAATATTGGGCCAGATAAACTCACACTAGAAATCGTGGCTGCGCCAAGGTCCTCTGAATGGGTAGTCGGTTTCTGTTCCACTTTTGTCATACGTCATGTTGAACTGTATCATTTGCATATTTTACATAGCCAATTATGGGACTTCATATAGGGGCTTCTCAAGAAAAACGAAAAGCCCGATCCTTTAATGTCATGTTCCGCTATATAGATGATATCCTTTCACTAAATAATTCTAGGTTTGGTGATTTCGTTCATCGCATCTATCCAATTGAGCTTGAAATAAAGGACACCACAAATACAGATAGGTCTGCTTCATACCTTGACCTGAACCTCGAAATTGAAAATGAGAGGTGGTTAAGAACGAAACTTTACGACAAACGAGAAGATTTCAATTTTTCCAATGTGAACTTTCCATTCATTTGTAGCAACATTCCAGCAGCACCTGCATATGGAGTATATATCTCTCAGTTGATACGATATTCCAGAGCTTCTGGTTCCTATCAGGATTTTATTGATAGAGGGTTGCTGCTAACAAGGAAGCTACTGAACCAAGGCCTCCTCTTAATTAAGTTGAAGTCATCACTTCGAAAGTTTTACGGTCGCCATCATGACTTGGCTGACCGATATGGAATATCTGTGTCACAAATGACCACGGATATGTTCCACTTGTCGTAAACACTTCCCGGTCCTTTTCTCATTCACGATTTATCACCGGGTGTGTAACTAGATTAACACTACGGGTGTCACTAGTGGAGCAGGAACTGCTTACCCTTCCGGAGCACCTGAGTTCACCCCCGGTTTTAGTGGGATTCGTGTTACTCGATCTGTAGTTTTATATGTATGTTTTGTAGCTCGTTGTTTGTCCTTTTTTATTTTCTTTTGGCCATTGTGTTGGCTGTCCTTCTTCGATGTACGGATTCTGATTAACCCTTTGATGTCTTCAAACTCTTCTTAAAATACCGTATTTGGAAGAGGAATGTTTTAATTGTTCAAATACAATAAAGTTAGTTTCAGAGGAACGTGACTAGATTAAAACCATCGTTGTTCACATTGAATTCTAATATTTTAAAGGAGTGTTATTAAATTATGTTAAAGAGGGATTGCTCGAGGTACCGTCTAATTATACAGTAAAAATTACTTCATCAGCTGATTCTTGATTTGTACGAATAAATATTTGAAAATCTAATATAAATTAAATATTTCTTCAAGAAATAATTTTGCGCAGGGGAAAGTAACCTTGCTATCCCACTATTTTACAATGTCTAATAATATGCCAGCATCTATAGAACAACAAATACTCCCTCACTCATTAAAACAAAGACAAATTTCACATACATTAGATGTGGGTTTTATAAAGTGTTAAGAGTGGAGCTTTGTATAACGATTTATAAGCAGATGTTTTCCAGGTCTTGAATTCTCCGATAAAATACCGAATTAACATCCAAAACTTAAACCAGACTAGATTTTTCCGATATAGATATATAACAAGCAACTACAAATAATGAAATAAAATTTCCCCATAAACGTCATATATTAAGCACCATATTTATGTCGCAGCCAAAAACATAAACTACAAGTGCTCATCTGATTAGACTGGGGGAGGAATGCACTGAAAGAAAACATGAAAGAAAAAAATATCGACGATGTCAAAAGTGGACCAAAATCAATAATCTTCAAATTAATAAATAGGAAAATAACAAAGACATATCACTGTAGCCTCACCACTACCTACTACACTTAAATCACAGTTCTATTTTAATATAGTGCCTACAAACAAACTGCCCTATATAATTATTTCGATAGATTTATTCTAATGAAATCCTACACAATGTCATCAAGGAGAAGACATCTGTTGTGTTGATTGTAGACTTTATTATTAAGTATATTTCTCTTGTATGTACTTTATTTATTTTGTCAATGAATTTCAGATTTACAGAACTTGTGATGCTGTTATCCTGTGATCAATGGAACGTATCACTAAAGGGAAATCTGCAAACATATGGTCAGTGAACAATGTGTTATAGGAGAATTGTAGATGATAATTATTGGTGGGACAAACCACAGTAACTGGAGAAACTATTGACCTCTGCCGTGAAAAAAACAACGCATGGACCATCACATGATTATATCTCAAGAAATATACAAAGGTTTGTGGTGATAATCACTGGTTGTATAGGCGGACATAAATCTAAATCCCACGTATCTGCATTCATTATCCTCTTAGGTGAAAGGTAGATCATCTTCATCCTAACAGCATACAACAAACGTTGTAATCTCATTCCCATTCCTACTATGTTATATAAAACAGGAACTATTCGTAAAAGACAAATACAAATGCATGTCTCGTATTTCCTTGACAAACATCTCATTAATTCTATTGTGATCAATTACAGCAAAAGATATTGTAGAAATCTCATCTTATACTTTCATAGAATAAACTATAAAAAAGAGGAACTCATTCATATCAAAATAATAAATAAAACGAATTTAAAAAAAAGTAGTTAATAAAAAAAACTGTATTTCTAAGTCACGTCAAGATTATCAATAGCATTGACATTTTCATTTCCATGTAATAAAATAGCATTCGATTGTATTTCGGCGTATTTAGAAAACAATTGATACTTATTACAAGTATTATTGTTGTTAGCAACAGTAACAGTATTGTTCATTTAAATACAAAATACGGATGTAACAAGAGTACAATATAGACTTTATAATACGGAGAGGTTTGTTTTCTTTCACAAGAAAATTCTTAAGATTTTTTCATTTTCAAAAGTATGCAAAATTATGTTAAATATACGAACAATATTATCAAATGATTGTAACATGGGGGCGAGTTGCTTTAGTTGTTAAGACGATCAATGATTTGTAATGACCAATGTATAATAGTTTCGCTGCTAGCTTACAACATGGTGTGCTCGACTTGAACTTTAAGTAAGAAAGCTTACCAATGGCATATTATCAAACTTCTTGCATCACGATTTCTTTCAATAAATACAACCGCAGCAAATCAATGTCCAATTTTGGTCCTCTTGTTTGAAAACGGGTAAGACTAAAATCCCAAAAATCAATCAAATCCTTTATTCAGCGACAATGGTCATTCTGTCTACAGACGGAAGTCGACAACGACAACGTCACACCTTAGCCATAATATGACCGAAATGAGACATAAAAATGTGGGTAAAGCAAACATTCAGTCAACCTCATTTGAAATAACGACTGGGACAAAGATGGTCTGACATATTTTAACTGTTTTATCTTTATAGGAATTTGCTCACAATATGTTCTCTTGTCTTGGATTATTGTCTGTTTTAGATACTTGCCAACAGCTAAATCTGATTACAATGCCAATGATATGTCTATGTTCATCCTAATCTCCATATGTCGAATTGCGGTGCAGATGACTTCGTTGTACATCCAGTTAACCATAGATTCCAATATATATTTATGTCACAAAATGTCAATGATTTTAATTTGACATCAAACACATGAATAATAATAAATAGTGAAAATTTAAAAAAAAACAAAAACAAACAAAAAACAAACAAACAAACAAACACAAAAACTACCACAGTTCAAATATCCAATATATAAATCATAGAAAGAGGCAAAATCGGTACCCCTAATACACAAATACATGACCACTCAATAAGATAATTAAATTGGTGGCGCATACTAACGACAAGACGCGTGGATTATCATCATTGCAAATATAATATTATTTTAAGACAGCCCACATTATTATTAATAATGATTTGATATGAGAGTAAAACAATCTAAACATTTACATGTTAACTATTTAGTAACTAGCTAGGAATAAATTAAATATGCCCAAGACTTACAACCTTTTTCATTGATTGATGGAAATATAGTTTTAGCAAAGTCTAAACGTTTGTGTGAATAAATTATATAAGTAATTTTTCCATATTTCATTATCCTCATTAATTTTCATTTATCCTACCACTATCTCTTAAACCAGCCCACAATAGAAAAATAACTAGTATTGTAAAAATTATATACAGAGCAACATATAACAGTAATGATAAAAATGGACATTGTTCTTTGCTACGTCTGCCTCCAGAACACAAGGCTATTGTTGTATCCAAAATGATGATTGTATGTTGCACTTGTCGAGCGTACGCTTGGAATTGTAGAAGTTCTGTTATTTCAACACGTGGGGATGTTCTCTTCTAATACAAAAATGACAGTTAATTCCGATTATCTAATTATAGCACATACTCTTAAATTTGTTAACACATGTATTATATGTTCGCTACATTTAAAATGCCTACGATTCAATACCTCAGAAGAAATACGTCTGTAAAGACAAAGAACAAGTATTCCCTTTGTAGGTTAAATACCCACTAGAAGGGCTTACCCACTGGGTGTGTAAGATAAAAATCAAATACATAACTTGCTCTTAGAACAAGACGTAAGTAAATACAGAGTTCGATTTAGAGAATATTAAGTTCCTTACAACTATAGCTTGTTTTATTTCAACTGATAAATTGAATACCAAAATTCGAAAGGTAATTCAAAATGATAAGATAATTTAAAATCTTTAGTAGCATGAAAGCCAAAGGGAAGTCAAAATGGGTGAAGGTTGCCAATGTATGAGGGTGAAAAACTTTGGTTTTAATACTAATCACATCATTAAAAAAATGTAAATTTGAATGCTAAACATGCTGCTAACATGATCATTATGTTGGTAAAATGATTCTACGTATTCTTTTACAGTAAAATATATAAAAAAAAAACAAAGTGATTGATCATGTCATGCTGTAGTCTTTTAATGAAATCTTTCGTAATAAACTGACCATGGATAAAATGTGGTAGATAAGTAATAGACAATCAATCCGTAGTATCGTTGACCAACAGACCATAATACAAAAAATGTAATAATATAGCCAAACTACTTCTGAAGAAATTATTGTTGTATTGTTTCTATATTCTGTTTGACCGGTGCATGCTCGTTTATTCTACCAATATCTATGAGAAGAGGAGACAGTCTAGCAACAAGATAGTATAAATACATTTTATTTTTGTCGACACCTTTCTTATAGTATCCATCCTGCCATATAACAATAGTATACAACTTTGTCAGATTATATGAAACAACCGAAGCTACACGCGCCTTTGCACGACATTAAAGCAAACTATTTTCAATGGGGTCTTCTATCACGCGTTTCAATGTTTACGTCTAAACTCTTTTTAAACGTTAATGATATTATATTTATCTAGTATGCAAATACAGCAATGTAATATTTGTCTATCTGTTATTTGCTTAATAGTTGATTATCAAAATGAGTAGCAAAAGGAATTTATTATTTTTTCGTCTCTATGAGATACATGTAATTATATTTCTTTATATTCCAAATTTTGAAAACAATATGTTGCTTTTAACGTTTTGCACAAAAACCTTTTGAATAGCCATTATTAATGCATATCTGTGCAAGTTTTTTTTATCGTCGAATAATTGAATTGGAGAAATGACCAGGCGAACTTTTTTCTCCACCCTTGAATGTTTTATGACTTAGTCAAGATTTAAAATGGTGACAGCTGCATGAATATTATGTGGGTTTGGTTGAGATGTGGTATAATTTAAAATGGATCATGTTATTGCACTTAGTACATATACTATTTTATTAGGACATCGATTGTTAAGAGTCATAACCGACATACTCTGTCATTTGATGCTTCTTCTCAAACACTCACCCATGGTTAATCAATATTTTTTTTAATGTCGTGTCTGTCTCCAACATCTACCATAGACAGTGTGTTCGGATAGTGTAAATCGCTTAAAACTGGTGATAGCACCACCTGCACCCACTTACGCCGATTTCAGGTTCTGAATAAAAACATCTATAACAGAACCATCAATTTTTCACTCATGTGAATCCTCCATTATATAATAGTGAGCCAAGGCCAATTTTACTAGCTAAAGCATGGGTATGAAACCTGTTCATGAAAAATTGCTTTGTTCAAAAGCAAATAAACCATTTAAAACGCGCAACAATGGCAATGTTTTCCTCTAGTGAAAGTGTTCCTCAATCGATCGTGCTAGTCTAGAAAATACATTTCTCGCAAACAAACAACCATGCGTTGTTCTAACTCTGCCGAACGTGTCAAAAATTGTACCGTGACCCAATTTACTCATATACTTCTTCATTAAACATTTTTATTATACAATAACTTTGATTTTGTTTTTTCAGATGTTACAGTGGATTTCTTCTCCTGTTCATTTACACAAAAATCATTTGATTATTAACATCGTCTGCTTGTTCATGTTTCTTGTAAAATCTAATCCCCAATGTACATGTTTATACATTGAAACAGTACAATAATATTGTATGAAGAGCATGTCGATCAAGCATACTGCATAAAAAAAACACTTGTTCAACATCTCGCGTTTAGTATTTCGTTAGATGCTATTGTGATTGTCTTTTCCACGGGCGTGTTAAAATCTGCACATGTTTGATGTTGACATAGAAACTGACATTATTACATTTCAAGTTTGTCTAAGGCATGCGCACTATTTGTACAATAAATCGGTTGACGTTTGCCTCCGGTTGATGTCATAGACATTCAAGACATGATAGAGAATAATTAAAAATGTCATAAGATAAAACAAGTAACATACTAAATGCAAACGCGATAACATTTAAAGTGTAAACTCGTCCAATGGCGGTATCACTTCCAAGACAAACTCATGTACAGAGTGTACCATTATCTAAACCCGACCAGTCATTTACGTTCAACTATTTCGGTTGGCTTGTATTTCATTGATCCCGCGCAATAAACGAGGCCACATTTGAGGTAGTTGCACAGTGTATAGCGGAGACAGCTGCATCCCACGGACGTGGCCGTACATGTGTGGGTGATTGAGCTGGACAAACAATATTGCTTAATAATACACACCATCTTTATTTACTCATCATTCTATGAATGGTGTCATGAGGTTTAATATCATATCCTTTATAAAGCCGCTAAAACATTGCTACCCTTTGCCATTGCAGATTTCTTCCGAAAAAATGTTTGTTATACCCAAGTTTTCCCATGTTTCCTACATCTACAGCTCGATCTGATTATTAGTAGTACGATTTAAAAGAACATCACTTTGCTCTGCACAACGTTATTACATAGACTGTTAACTTATTAAGGAAATAGATATTGAAAAACACACTTTGCAATCCAACATACGCATCACCAATACTTATCAAGTAAAAACATAATTGCCATGCATGTCTTAATTTACCTTTATGGCAGCAACATCCCAGCATCCCCAGGATATGGAATATATGTATCGCAGCCGATACGAGAATCTAAACCCTACGTTTCCGATCAGGACCTTCGTTGTAGAGTCTTACTGCTAACAAACAGGCTACCCTAACGGGGATTTCTGATTCTGATCTCATAAATAGTTTACGGTCGCCATCTCAAATTGAGTGGTAGATGCGGAGTTTCTATCTCAAAGATGACCGATGATATGTTCCCTTTGCACTAAATTATCTGAACTCTCCTACTCGGATGGCTATTTAGTAGATTTCGATTAAGGATAATACGACGAGTGCCACTAATAGGGCACTTCCGATTCACACGAGTACACCCATCCCCGGTTTATGTTTGGGGTTCAGTAATCTCTTTTTAAACAGCTTCCTGTGTTCAGTATTTGTGAATTGTGTTTGTCCATGTCTTTGTTTTTTTTTCTTTGATAAAGTTTTATCGCTTTGTATTGATCTATGGCTTTTGATCACGTCTTGTACCTTCTGATTGTATTTTCTTGGTAAATGACTTTTGTTCTTCAATAAATATATCACCCAGAGTAATTCTAACCTTATTAACTTAAACCATCATTCAAAATATTTTGTCATCTCAGACATTAATTGATACCGAATACTTCCGGATTCTGTTTAGTATCCATGGCGTTGTTGTTTTATTTTTTACATGTTTGTATATCAGTTAATTAGAATTCCAAACTAAAGTTACAACAAAAATAAAAGTAAGTCTTCTTTCTTATATTATATTAGCCACTAACATGAATTAACTGATGTATGCGAAATTGTTATTCATTCTTGATTTTAAACGTGGTTAAAAATACCTGTCAAGCTGTTTTTTCATGGCTACTTTAAAAAAAAATGAACTCTACGACTTGGGTTCTTGGCTTGGTATATAATTACAACATCTACTTATCTCTTACTTGTTGTCGTGTAGAATAAATGTTTTAGAAACTGCCGGTTTATAATATTTTTGTATATTTATTGGTATCGTATTGTTGTTATTAATAGCCCCCGTGGTGTAATTGCAAGCGGGGTGGTCTCAAGTACGGTAGATCGTGGGTTCGATCAGCGGTTGGATCAATCCAAAATTTGTAAAACTGGTATTTGCTGCTTATCCGCCAGACACGTAGCAATAACAGGTAAGAACAAAGACGTCTTGGCATGTAGTCTGGATAATGTGTCAGAGTAGACGTCTTGGCATGGAGTCTGGATAATGTGTCAGAGTAGACGTCTTGGCATGGAGTCTGGATAATGTGTCAGAGTAGACGTCTTGGCATGGAATCTGGATAATGTGTCAGAGTAGAATGACGTACGTACTGTTGAGAGAACACTATACAAACTCAATTTGGCCTATTGCATGGTCAACCATAAAGCGGATACCATCATGATCTCATCGCAAGGAACTTTTTCTCGCCATGATATAGCCTAATCATTGCTCACTTGGTGCTAAGCAATAATAACTCTCTCACTACTGCGTATACTCAGATTGTCTATTTACTTTATATATTTACTGAGTAATGGACAGTAGTTTATCAATCATTTAGCCAACAATTGACTCCTATATAAGATCCTTTGATTGTCTTATAAATCGTTTACGTGTGATACTCTATACAAGTCGAATGTTCTGTGTCTTTAATTCCTTATTACAGACAACCCGCAAATTTCCAATAAATCTAAAGCTATTCGTAGGCAGTGAATCACAATATAAGAATTGCTTTCAGATGGTAATAGAATCGATTGTATAGTTTCATACAATAGTTGTTTGCCTTTCATAACTATTATTATTACTGTTATATTGTTGTTTTTCTCTTTTATTCTACGTTGTAATAAATCTGCTAATTTTATTTTAATAGAATGTTATTGAAAACGTCTACTTCTGAAGTGTTTCCCTTATTAATGCAAAACAAAAAGAAAACAATATATGCAAACATATAGCTACCAAACTTATACTTACGTAGGTGTACTTGATAAATAATTTAACAGTCCTTCAACTGGCTTTTTTTTCTTATTGCGTGTGATTTTTTGTATAGTCTTATTTTTTGCTGATATTTATACTTCTTTTGGGAATAAATATATACACAATTATTGACAGATTTCTGGAATCTACAACCAATACAAAGCTTATGTTTTATTGTCTCGTCGTAGATATGGAGATGGATTTTACCATATTATCGAAATATGACACTATTATGTCAATCAGAATCAAAATTTATAGTTTCCTAGTCTCTTAAAAGTGTTGTTTTTTGTGTCAATTTGTCTTGAATTTAATGATTAACGACTTATATATCTACCAAAACGGAAGCAATATGTCCATTGTTATTAAATCATTGCACCTCAGTGTCATGCTCTTTATTGCGTCGCGCATTGATTAATCTTCAGTAATGACGGTTAAGGAGATAACCTTTTATAACCTTAGTTAAATGCTACAATGTCTTCATGATGTACTGCATCACACCTGTAATTATAAAATTATCTTATCAGCAAAAAATCAGTGACAAGCCGTGAGTTACGTGAAGTTATTCTGACTGAACGGATTAACCACATTTCTACATTCTTGTAAATAATTGAACAGATAGCAAGCAAATTACTTGATGTTTTGTAGTAGTTTTATTTAAGAATTTAAAACATGACTCTCACATCTTGATAAGCTTAATAAAAATATCTTATCTGTATGAAGTGATAAAGCTGGACAATCCTGCAGTGACATAGAATGTCTTGTATTTCAGACATGGACATTTCATGCGAAATTTTAACATTTCATACGTACTTTTAACATTTCATGCGTAATCTTAACTTTTCATGTACAATTCCCTTTTGTAATGCAAACATTTGCATAACAAATACAGTCAAACCTGTATTAAGAGGTCACCTTTGGGACAAATAAAAAAGTGGCCGTATAAGACAGGTGACCTCTTAAAAGAGGTTCAATTCATATGAAACTTTCTATGACAAGACAGGCCAAATGTGACCTTGTAATACAGGTGCCTAATAGAGATGACCACATGGGAAGGTTTGACTGTACATGTCATGATGTAACTAATCAATCCTAGCATAACGTAACCATTACTGATGTAACAACTAATTGTTATGCGCAGTTAAGACATATGATGGATCATGGTGTAACACTCAGACAATGACTTAACAAGAACAAATGTGGCACAATTATGACATCACCCCTGTAACTTGGATATTCCTGGTTGAACCAAAGCATCCTATAAATATTACACACCTTCTTAGAGTAAGAGAGAGAAACGTGCACAATAGAAGTCTACTAGAACAGAATCGTATCACTCAAGACACACTGACGAGTGAACCTCGATGATGGTTACATACTATTAATACACAATAGAAGTCTACTAGAACAGAATCGTATCACTCAAGACACAATGACGAGTGAACCTCGATGATGGTTACATACTATTAATACACAATAGAAGTCTACTAGAACAGAATCGTATCACTCAAGACACAATGACGAGTGAACCTCGATGATGGTTACATACTATTAATACACAATAGAAGTCTACTAGAACATAATTGTATCACTCAAGACACACTGACGAGTGAACCTCGATGATGGTTACATACTATTAATACACAATAGAAGTCTAC
>MJUT01062523.1:91100-102474 GCA_002080005.1 Gigantidas platifrons | reverse complement strand
GACATCATTATCATCATCTCAACTAAACACGTTGGTACAGTACAAAGTGGACATCATTATCATCATCTCAACTAAACACGTTGGTACAGTACAAAGTGGACATCATTATCATCATCTCAACTAAACACGTTGGTACAGTACAAAGTGACATCATTATCATCTCATCACATGTAACTTGTTCTCATCATGGAATAGCAGCAAATTGTTCAATTGTCGTTTAACAACAATCACCTACTCATACACGTAAATATAAGTAATAGTTATACACTGAGGTATAGGTGTTTCTGGATTAGAAACCATGAGGGCCAGAGGCCCGAGGGGATTCTAATCCAGAAACACCGTATACCGAAGTGTATAACTAACTTACTCCCCAGGTCATTCTAAATACACGAACTATTCATTACAGAGTGTCATAGAAAACAAAAACAATAAATACAGAAACATTTAATTCCATAAAACGATACATTTTTGTGGTTTCCCCATTGGGGACCCCTTCTTTAAAGATAGATTGAAGGTCTGAGTTGTATTTAAGGATTAAACAGATTGATTGGTTAATAATGAAAGATAATGCTGAATACTAGTTATTCAGTATTGTTTTACAACATGATCTTTAGGAATGATAGACGTGTTATATTGAACTGAACTTTTTGTAGAAAATGGATATTAACCAAAAAACCATATTGTTACAAATATTACTCAGAACAGCCAAATAAAGTAAGTAAGAATATATTTTGAATATTACAAAGTATTTTTCGACCCATAAACTTTTAAGTTTTTAAGTGCGCATTTAACATGTCAATGTTTTTTTACCACGGAAAACAGATTTGGATTCAGACAATTGAAAAAGGGGTTTCAGAATAAAAAAAATGTGATTACAGTCTAATTTTTCACAATTTTAATATAATTTTAACAAATTTTTCGAGAAAAATGGGGACCCCCCTCTCCGAAATCCTCCCTACCAGATCCACCAATGCATAAACTTTTGAAAGAGTGCCGACATTTAATGTGTTTTCTTTTTACAGTACTTTCCCCGCCAAGTTTTTTTTTCAATTATTTATTATAATTTAGTTTTTCCTTTTTAATAATTGCTTGGATGTTTTGGACTATAATTCATTAACAAGATTTTTTTACTATGCTTCATTAATAAAATCTTCATGTTTTCTTTTTCAGTTTTTCAAGATCCAGTTTTCGTGTTATCTTCAGCTGAGTGGTAATTAATTACTTCATTGTTGTAGGCATAATAGGCCGTGNTCATAGGGTGTGAAGACAAGGGTTTCCAGAAACCCCTGTTGTCACACCCTGTGAACACAGGCTATTGTTCTAATAACAATGGAGTAATTCATAGTATGCAGTTTCAGAGATAGAAAGTGTATGGTTTAACAATAGACCTGGGGTGTAATTATAGTTATGCTATTATGATTGTTATTCCGAAGTCATTATCAGTATATCAGGAATTCTACATAGAAACCAATATGGTCACTGATATCAGAGACGATATTAATTACCACAAAAAGGAACATATATGAAGATATGTATGTACATATCTGTTGTCATTAGAAACAAAACGTTGGAATGCCACCCATCTTATCAAATGCATCAAAACAAAACAACCAATAGTCAATTCTACATGTATGTTCTATTATGTATCAAACTTTACTCCATAAATCATAAGGCACAATAATAGAAAACGCAATCTATAAGATTGCCGATAGCCCACCGATCCTAGCGGACACCGGATTTTATTTATTTATAATAAACATGTACATATATATTACTATAATCTATAACAAATCTCACAGATACTTAATACAAACAGAAAGAATAACAACTCTATCATAGGCGATCTCGCCAGCCAGGAAAAAACATAATTTGAAATTTTCAAAACGGAAACCTGTGCCCAGAACCCAGTGTAATAACCGCCTTAAGATGAATACTCTGGACAGTATCAAAATATATACATATAGTATTTGAATAAAACAATTAAAACTACAACAAGATTCCGGAAATATTTAAATATAGTTAAGTAAAGCGTGTTGACCTACGCAGAGGTGGCTAGAAAGGGACGAGAATTGAAAAAAATGTTCGCGCTTTTTTCAATAATCGGACAATATTTAAATATCCGTATCTTTAATACAGTATTTTCCCTTTATACGTTGTAACGCGGGAAATTATAAGTATCAAACTATACTCCATAAATCATAAGGCACTATAATAGAAAACGCAATCTATAAGATTGCCGATAGCCCACCGATCCTAGAAAAAATATTCAAAGATAGGGCTGTAGAGCATAGCAAGCAAATTTACAAACCAAGATTTTTAGAAACAGATAACCTTTTATCAAAAGTGTCATCAATGTAGCCATCTTTGCTAATTTCGGACTTCTACCTTCCGTGCCTTTTTAATCACCTTTCATTCACATCTGATAAGGGTGCAGCTGTAGCTCCGCCTGAGCGAAGGGAATGAAGACCTAAATTAAGGCATGGAGCTACTATTTTCAAACGTTTTACTATATTCTCCCTGGATGTGGTATAGCTCAACTTCTTATTTTTGTAAATAAGTTTAGCTATACCAGAAGATCTGAACATTGGTCTAAAAATAAACTCATCTGAATTGATATCCAGTTTTTGTTAAAAACAAGTAACGTTTATACATACTGAGGGGACATGCTACCGTATTACCTCTAGAAATGAGTAATTCATTGCCATGTCTGTATTGATCGGTCTTGCTGTAAGGAATGAAATTTTTTAAATAATCATCGAAAATTTTTATATCTCTACATTTCAAATTACTTAATTCGGCAAAACGGAGAAATCCAGAAAATCTTATCAAAATCATAGCAAGATCACGAACTACAAATAAATCACTAGAATCTTTATATATAGTACACAAATCTACAAGTATTTGAGATATATAGAATCTAACACCGGCAAAAGTGCAAGACAGGGAAATCTCCGACACCCGACATAAAAACTGTATAGCATGCATTTGCCAGTAAAACGCACGTGATTTTTTTGTCTTGCACTAGTGCAAGATAAGACAATCTCACACCGCTAATAATAAGAATTGGTCTGTCTCAAAAGTGAGAAAACTGGGTCTTTCTGAACTACTGGATTATTGTTCAATCTTTTAGCTGTACCCTGAAGATTTTTAATAAAGGAATTTTCAGTAGGATCATCAAGACCATGTAACATATGTGACCATTTAATTGAATAAATTACTGAATCAATAACATTTGATGTCGATTTCTTATCTATTAAAGAAGTTAAATATAATGCAATGTTCGGCTGGTAAATCTTTCAAGTCATAAAATTTACAAAATGTTTTCCATCTACTGAATGAGTAAAAGTACTTCTTTGAGGTATTTACACTTCTGGAATCAATAAAAAAAATTAGACATTTTCCCAGCAAGGCTTCTCAATAGATGTTGCTCTCCTATACCACTCTGGATCAGGACATCGTCTACCGTCTTTTGCAATTCTAGTCCTGAAAAAAATAGCACAACTATTAAAATTGTATCTTATTAATGACTAACATTTTAAATTTTAATGGCCATTCTGCAAAAACGCCGTTTTTGCCTGTACCTTTAACTATATTTTTTCCTTCAGATAAATAACATAAATCTTTGATAAAGTGTGCGAACCCGATGTGTGAATGTACAATTGGCCAAAATGAAGCCGAAATCCATTCTGGTAAAATTAGGGTGCCATAAGCTTCATCGGTTCTTCATCATGTTCAATACTCTTGATATCAAAGATGGTGGAGGTACTAACAAATTGTTTTCCCTTCCCCAATATTGACTGAATGCATCTACTGACTCTGTACCAGGACACCAAATAGGTGAATTAAACATAACGCACTGTGTATTATAATGTGTCGCAAATCTGTCTACAGTGTACGGACCCCATTTTTTGTTGTACACATCGAACACGTTTGATCTTATACCCCAATCATCATGATAAATTGTTCTCCTCAATTGATCGGCTTTTATATTATCAGCACGTGGTAACCACTTTGTCACTAAAGTAATGTTATTTTCATTACAAACCTTGTGTATATCAACGGCAATTTTTTGAAGATTCTGTTTCGTACTTCCTACCTTTAAAATGTGTTCAACGTTTTTGTTGTCCGAATTCAACTTTACCTTTTTGTTTTCAATTGTATAAACAAAATTGTTTACCACTCTGTTAACACATTCAAGTTCACGCCACGTTGAACTTTGAACTTCTTCACTTATTAGCTGACATTTCATTTTGTTCTAACTGAGTTCCTGACTCAGCGCAACAAAAACCTCCAAAACCCACATCTGAGGCATCAGACAATATTTCAGAATCAAATCTATTGTCTAAAGATTCGTGATTCAAAAGCACGCCGTCTTTATTTAAAATTTTGCAATTTTTCTCCCAGTAAAAAAGCTCATTCAAAGCAAATTGTGTCAGTTTAAGTGGTGCATCCCACGATACTTTACCCATGATACAGTAATACATATATCTAGTATGGAATCTAACTATATTTCCAAACACTAAGTACATAGAAATTAATTGGCCGACAATACTGGCCAAGGTTCTAACATAATTCAAAATTTTGCCTGTACTGACTTTCTGCAATACAACTTTAATCTTTGCTACTGTTTTGTCAATTCTTTCATCTGAGACAAACAATTTGCCTATATCTGTATTCCAAATATAACCCAACCACTTAATACTCTGTATGGGTAGCCAAATGCATTTTTCCTGTGCCAACAAAAAACCTAATTTTTCAAGCTGTGCTTTAACTTCTTTACTAATATTTAAACAATCATCATAACTGTCACTTCCACCCAAACCGTCATCTAGGTACATTATTACTCGGATACCCCGAGATCTAAAATATTTTACAACCTCTCTGGTTACCTTTGAAAAAATGTAGCCAGCTGTGGATATACCGAAAGGCAAAACATTGAAAACAAAAAATCTGGGAACTCCATCAAATGCCCAAGAAAAACCCAGATATTGCCTATGTTCTTGAAAAATCTCAATATGATGATAAGCAGACTTCAAATCATATCCGAACAGATAATCGTCCTTTCTAAATAATCCCCTTGCTACTGCAGAATCGTCATACTTAAACCTGAACTTAAATAAGTGTGGGTTAATGTGTCTGCAGTCAAGTACCATTCTTGGCTTACTGGATTTATTGTATGTCACTGTAAGAGGATTTACCACTTTAGGTTTTCTGTGTACTTCAGAAATACAACCTTTTTTCAAAAGACCAACAATCTCAGATTTGACAAAATCTTGATTATCTAATGAAGATCTGTTATTTTTGATAAAAGTCTCATTTGGTTGAGTTTTAAACGGTATTTTGTAACCGTGTTGTATAACATCTAATACATGTTCATTTGAAGTAATCAATTTCCATTCATTGATATTAACTTTTAATCTACCTACAGGTGTAATAATTTGTAGTGCGTCACATGACTCTGTTTGTATTGGCAAAGCAATTCACTATCGGAATTAAATCTACTCACAGGTAATAAACTTGCCTGTGCCGCACGTGACCCTGTTTGTTTTGTTAAAGCAATACACAAATCTGAACCTGGTGATTTGTTCTCACTCGACTCGTTCAAAATATCAGGTGTGTTTGACAAATTGATTTTTTTTTAAATTAAGCAAACTATTAAAATTACTTATCTTAGATTTCTTTTCAAGACATTCATCAGCCCAGTGTCCACGTTTACCACAATTGAAACATCTACCAGTTCGTATTCTCTGTCGGTCATCTCTTTTCTCTGAAACTGGAGTGTAAGGAGTACTCTTGATGTTCTTATTTCTTTTCATCTTGTCTGTCTTGTTCTTCTCTACACGTGCCTACGCTCTCGCCATTCTGTTTTCATCGTCAGAATCATCTGCGATTGGGTTTGAAATATACTCCGTCACAACTTTCCAACCTAATACTGAAGAATCTGCAAGTTTTATCAGTTTTTGTCTTTCCTTAACTAAGTCCATTATGCCTTCTTCAATTTTTGTTTTCGCCGTCTGAACTGAATCAATGCCGAGTTCTGGACCCTCCAAGTGTGTTTTGGCTTTCTTCAGCTTAGTAAGAACTTTTATTTCATGCTTAAATTGGTTCTCGTTGCCTTTTGCGCTGAAAAGTGTAACTATCTGTCAAAGTTTCTTCCATCTTGGAAATCTGGGTCTGAGATATCTCAACCTGTGATTGCTGATTACTCGTTTGGAATGACGATAATATTAAATCCATCAATGATGTAATGTTTGATAAAAGTTCCTGTTGAGAATTGGAAACTGCTGTTTTAACCTCTCTAGTAATAGTGTCCCTGAGTGAATTGTCGATATGTCCGGTGTCCATTTTAAGTAAAGCGTGTTGACCTACGCAGAGGTGGCTAGAAAGTGACGAATATTGAAAAAATGTTCGCGCTTTTTTCAATAATTACATGACAAGATTTAGATACCCGTATCTTTAATACAATAATTTCCATCTATACGTTGTAACGCGGAAAATTATAAATCTACACATGTGGGGATATATGATTAAAAGAGTTTGAAGATACCAAAGGGGTAATCAGAATCCGTATATCGAAGAAGGACAGACAACAGAATGACCAATAGAAAAAGGACAAAAGGACAAACAACTATCTACAAAACATAGACATAAAACTAAAGATCGAGTAACACGAACCCCATTAAAAACCGAGGCTGATCTAAGGCGCTCCGGATGGATAAGCAGTTCTCCTCCACTAGTGGCACCCGTCGTGTTCATATTCAAGATATCACATGTATGTTGGAGAGTGAAATGTAAACCATCCAAAGATATTAACAACTGACAATAACAATTACAAAGTTTACGTTTTCTGTATTTTTCTCTGCTGGTAAAATGATTTTATTCAGTGACGAGATGAAGAACGTACATATAGATATATAAATTTGTAGAGTTAATACTATTTTGGGAAACCGTCTACCCTACCCAGCACACTGGATATAAATTGAGTGAAGAGAAAGGACGAAAATGTAGATATATATTTTAGTGCGCACGACGTGTTTTTGGAATAATCTTCAAGATGTACTGTCATAGTCACAAGATTGGAAAGACAAATGATTTCAAAGTCTTTGGGAGCGAGTAAAAAAAGGCCTAAACAAAGTGGATACATATGCCGGGTGGTGATTGGCCTAGCTTTATTAACTTACATTATGTAGGAACTTTTAGTTTCAAACATAAATATATCTAAAAATCCATGTCAGTACCTAAAAATTGACTACTAGGTGGGCTATACACTCGGGGAGTAACAATCAACCTACAGAGGTATCATCATTGATTGCTTCCATATAATGATATATAATGACTTCTGAACGGATGATACACTCGTTAAGAACGGTATTATATTATTCAGAAATACTAATGATTTGTGTCAGAGAGAGAACATAGGTTCAACTATTCAGTATCACAAAGTCAAGAAAAAATATTCATATCCAATTTTGGATTCATTGTCAAAGACTTCAAAAGGCAATTCCCAGTGAAGCAAAAGTATATTCGTTAGAGAATTAATGTAAGTGATATGAAAATGAATTGGCTCTCTTAATTTCTTACTAATGGCCCTTTCAAATCTACCAAAGCTTTTCAGATTCAGTGAACTATAAAAATATTACTTTCTACATCTTTCCAACAGGAAAGAGAAGCAAACAGTATAATTAGATCGTTTATCGATATTGAGATTTACAATCTTAATTAATGAATAGGAAATGGAATGAGGTCATGGGGTCATGTGACAAGAAAATGTTTATGCATAGGAAACAAACATAAAAACCATTATACCTTTCCACTTTCAATGCGAACTTATAAAATACTGTCCCTTTAACGTTGATATCCGTCATATATGATGTTATCAATTATATTGATGACGTCTTTAAGAATGATGTAAATTGTTTAGATCCGTTATCAACTGCATTACGATAGCTTCAGCTTGTTATATAGTATTTCACACCAAATATCTGCTGCTGGAGACAATAGATATCATTTGACTTCAGGGAAATAGTCTGTCTCTAAAAGAATTAAAATGGCTTCAGTATTCCTGAAAGTCAATTTGCTTATATTTTCAACATTCTAGAAGTTGTTTATGGAATGAAAGGGATCCATGTAAAGTTGACGGTTATTACGAAAACGTGAATGGGGGACATAATGGATGTGTTTGGCGTCAATTATTTGATTGATTGATTGATTGATTGATTGATTGATTGATTGATTGATTGATTGATTGATTGATTGATTGATTGATTGATTTTCATAATTATGTGAAAAATAGTTCACTTATATGCAAGACAAGAGCAAGGTTATAGCAATGGATCATCAACAATGACTACCAACAACTTGTTACTCATGGCCTATGCGTGCTTTAATGCTTCACAAACATACAAGGGCCTTGTCATTTTCCAAACATAAGATGTTTCTCTACGTCACATAGTTATGTATTTGCTTCGGCCTCACCGAAAGTCTTTCTACGTTGGTATTGCAACAGACCTGTACATATTCAGAAAAATGTGCACGAGCATCTGCATCAGCGAGCATTTATTGCTGTGGTTCAGGCATTCAGGCATAGATAACCCTTGCCGATTTTGGCTATCCTCATTAGAACCTTTGGCGTTCTTGCTCTCAAAGACTTTTAGTTTATTGCCTTTAAAATATTATAACTATTTTCAGCGTACCTAGTGAAAGTTACTCCAGAAAAGTGATTTGATTGATTGTGTTTAACGCCACTTTCAGCAATATTTCAGCTATATTATGGCGACCAGTTTAGTGGTGGAAGAAGCCGGGGTACCCGGAGAGAACCACCGACCATGGGCAAGCAACTGGTATACTCGATCACTTGCGGCTGCGAGTGGAGTGCACTCTTTTGGTAGTTTACAAAGCCAGGCACGAACCCAGGCCGTATTGGTGATAGGCTTGTATGAGTTGTTAGGTAATCCAACTACCTAACTCATTGAGCCACCCGGGCCCTTATGACATCTTGAAGATTATTAGGTTTATACATATACCGATTTAATAGAGAATCAAAGAAGATATTGGGTAGCAGTATTTGATGTATTTGTGGACTACGCTATTCTCTTGTAGAATTGGGTGATGAATTAAGGGTGGTAGTATGGTAGCTTTCAATGTTTATCTGTTAAGAATGTAAAAATGTAAAACTTGTACATAACTGACACAGCAATTGTAATGCTACCAATATCACCATGATTACGATTACTTCAAGTCAAATATGACGGTATGGTCTCATTTTTGTAATAGAAGAATTGTCACAGGGTATATTAATTATTCTATGGAGATGCAACAGAACGAACATAGATGGCCAAGTTAATGTAAAACAGAGGGAAAAGAGCTCAAATATATGGGAGAATATTCTTTTCACTTAGCAACTTGCTGTCGAACAGTTTAAAGGTAATATAGGTCAGTCAATAAATTCCTCATATCGAATGTGATTGATTGTTGATTAACGTCAAATGACCAATATATCAGCTATATTCATGACGAGAAAAAGATTACAAAAAAATAAAGATTCATAAAGGTAAAACATTTAGTATGGGTGGAAGGTTGTAGTGTCACAGTAAAGGGATACAATTGATCGCGTCAACTAAGCTTGTCTTGCAAAGTGTCACAAATTCACCTTAAATATATATAGATCCAACATTATATTTTGGATATACTAACCACTGACAAACAGGCTATAAATATGAAGCGAATGATAGTGTAGCTAAATGTGGTAAAATAAGGACTATGATTTGTTGAATTGTTTGAAAGGACTATCATAGTGTTGGTTAAATACATACACATAAAAGCCAGATTGAAATATTATCTGTATTTTGGAAAAGAACTAGTGAACAATTCATATCTATTGTCTGGTGGCTTTTCAGCTGATAATATATATAGTACATCTCATGACTGTCTCGATGTTTGTTGGGTGCTAGACTTCTAAGAAAATAGCAATACATGTGAATTTCTAGGAATAAAAGACACAACGGTATTTCAATTGTCAACAGTGCAAAAGATGTAGAAATGGTTTGTCAAAAGAGGGTTCATTAACATCTATGAAACATTATACATAGATTGTAGAATAATAATGTGGATAGGTTGAAAGAAAATTATTATAATTGAAAATAACGTTGACATGGATGATATGAATAATATTACACGGAAGAAATAGTCTATCTAACATTTATCACACACTCCACATGAGGACAGTCACCAGAATATTATGTTTGATACAGGAATTCCAATATATATGAATAATAACGACTCTGAAATTCTAAAGATCTGTTAAAGTTCATTAAAGTGGTACCATGCACTTCAGGTAAATTTTGATCTGCTCGCCTAATTTTCTTATTTTTTTGACAGTGGGTTTCAATATATCCACTGTAATAAATATCAAAATTTTAACAAATTCCAATCAACAGACTCAGAGCTATAAATTCACTAGCCACATAACAGCTTTTCTCTCTGTGGTTTTGATCACCGAGATGCTTGAAATCTGCATACAAACATCATATGATCAAAACGTTCAACTGATTTTAAGGAGTTATCTCCCTGTAGTGTTAGGTACCACCTTAAATCCAGGTAAAGATGTTAAATGTTTAATTAAACATTTGACTTCTCTACTCTTTATACTACCTGTCGTCACACTAATGTTTAGCACTCGGTTGACAGAATTGATTTCACTTTGTTTCCTTAGTAACAATGGCCAACTTAGATATCATTATCTTGTTTTGAACACAGACAAGTCATATTTTCTGAAAAATACTCTGATTTTGACAAAAATTCCATGAATTTGACATTTTCAAAATGATGAACTTTATAATCGACAACTTGTGTTTGATTGTGATGTTTGTCAACAGACAATATTTCGATGGGTATTAAGTGTACTTCCACTTCTAGGAATTATTCCTGTATGAATATGAAAATGACCTTACTCCATAAAAGAGACAATAATAGCTCAATCGTTTAATTCTGGTGTCCGCTTTGTAGATGGAGTCATATCTTACTTCATAATATATTTTGACACTAGTTTGTAACCCATTATAAAGGCAACTGGTGTACAACTTCTCAATAAACATTTTTCTATAAAAAAAAGTAAAAAATGCCTTCCCAGATATTTACCATAGGTAGAATACTTTCTTTTAAACTGAGCTTTATAATTAAGATTTCTACTACTAATTCATTAACAGTTTAAAAAAGAAAGGGTCGCGTTGTTCATCTTTTAGTTTTCTGTGTTGTGTTGTACTTTGTTGTGTTTTGTTTGTCATTGTCCTGTGTCTTGTGTGCTCACTGTTACCATGCCAGTGTCTCTTTGTTGTGTTTTGTTTGTCATTGTCCTGTGTCTTGTGTGCTCACTGTT
>MJUT01062523.1:63574-80350 GCA_002080005.1 Gigantidas platifrons | reverse complement strand
AATACACCAGAGGTGAACCCATGTGCTTACCCAGGGTAACCATCAATACACCAGAGGTGAACCCATGTGCTTACCCAGGGTAACGATCAATACACCAGATGTGAACCCATGTGCTTACCCAGGGTAACCATCAATACGCCAGAGATGAACCCAGGTGCTTATCCAGGGTAACCATCAATACACCAGAGGTGATCCCATGTGCTTACCCAGGGTAACCATCAATACACCAGATGTGAACCCAGATACTTACCCAGGGTAACCATCAATACACCAGATGTGAACCCAAGTGCTTACCCAGGGTAACCATCAATACACCAGAGGTGAACCCAGGGTAACGATCAATACACCAGATGTGAACCCATGTGCTTACCCAGGGTAACCAGCACTTGTTTCTTATAAGACATCTGTCGTGCTAATTGTACACAATGTAGTCAAGTCAGGTAATATCAGATTCAGCTTAAATTACTCCCGTTGTTCACTCACTTGCCATTTTTGTGCATTCCTTTTCCATATGACATCAACGAACATGGATGACCGAGTGGTTATTGACAAAGGACTTCCACAGACGTGGGTTCGCTCCCAGATAACCATATCAGATATCCATTTCACCGGTCGCTACTTTATAATATGTCGCTTCTTTGTCATATATGAAGTAAGATAGTCACGATACAAAATGTAGAAAGTAACCATTAACACACAATAGTGTTTCTGCCTGATGAAGAACAGGTATGGAAATGTGACACGCTTCTCCACTGTGGGTACAACTCCACCAGAAGGATGTTCGCTGGTTACTACTATGTGGGACGAATTAAATGCCTAACTTGGGATGTGACGTAAATTAGTTTCTCCTGTTTGGAGAATGTCACGTTAAAGACAACATGCAGCAGTTCATTTTCAATAATTATTGGAGTGTTCCCTCGTTGCGAACACCATTTAACTACTTCCATCCATCAGATCCACTGTTTTGTATGGCAATCTATATTAGAGGAGCACACATACATGCAACATATAAACATGAAGTACAACTGTGTCCATTAAAACGTGTTGCTATTCTGCATGTTACCATTGTCGTGTTACTGATCTATTTTGTATAATTGACGTGTGATATTAAGTGCCACAAGATAATTGATGCACTGTTCAATGTATTAAATTATTGTCATATTCTGTAATTACCTGGAAACGGAAGGATTTCATGGAATCCGTTGACGTCATTTCAACCATTAAATAAATGGATGGTAATAAGCATGAACAATTAAATGCATGAAACGAGCAGAAAGCTTAGAGTCGATGGTACGAAACAACAGATGTCTACAATTACGAAATGGTATAATAACTCTACAATATAGCAATAGCTAACAATACGCGGAAATAGATTATTCACATATTAGTACTGCATAAATATTGTTTTCTTTCAGACACTGCATAAATATTGTTTTTCTTTCAGACAATGCATAAATATTGTTTTCTTTCAGACAGAGTATTGCAGTCTTTGCAAGTCTTTGGTCTCTTTGGTGGTGCCGCATTACTTTAAGACGATCAGTAAAACCAGACGATAGACTTGCCGAGTGACGTTAACATAATTTTCAGACATAAAAGGAATGACAATACTGTTCAGCAACAAGACTATATTCCAATGTATTTAAATATAGAAGGAGAAATCAAATTGTAGTCGACGACAGAAACACTGATCAGATCATCAACTTGTAAATTACAAAGGTACATTAGAGAAATTGAAATCACATTTCATCTGAATTGAATAAAATAAAAAGGAAAGATTTTTATTTAATCTATTAGCCTATGTATGTATCTTAACGTTACCAAGATGGTGGTGTCTTAATGGTTAACCTACATTGCTTACCCCTTTTCTGTGTCTATATTTAGATGTTCTCCACGTCTCCGATCCAATATAATAAGCTCTATTTAATAATGTATTATGTCATGTCTAGAGTAAAAAGACCAATACCAAAATAAGGACATGAGAAAACTTCCTTTACACCCTATGACAAGGTGTAGTGGATCCAGTTTATGAGAAAATAATTTCTTTACCATAAATTGGTGTTTTCCCTTTGTTTTCATCGACTTTATCGCACATATATTGATTGATTGATTGATTGATTGATTGATTGATTGATTGATTGATTGATTGTCATTTGAGATACGATAAAGACATTGAAAGCATATGTACAAAAGGGTTTAAAAGGCGATATGTAAGAAAGTGATTATGATATAACAAACGTCAAACCTAATGGCTGTGAGTGGGTATATGAAAAACCATCATATTTTTCAAAAATTAAACCTAAATGCTAGGGTTATAGTTGCTTAACACTACATTCCACGATATTTCAGCTTTATTGGGGAAGGAAACCGGTCCACTGACACATCGAATGTCGACGGTAATCATTGGTCTACTACCAGTATTACATTAATTTCTTTTCATCAAAAGTTCACAGACAGTATGTCATAACTTTATTAATAATGTCAGAAGTCGTGCTGGTAAAACTGTTCAATTATCCTTCCTTTTTATATGATTTCCAAATTAACGGGAAGAGAAAAATCATCATACAATGTATGTAGGCGAAGTTCTGTTTGTTGAAATCTTTTTATAGTAAAAGCGCAAATGATCTTCTGAAATTTTTAAAGATTCTATTATCATTCGTGTGTTTATTGTATTGATATAAATATGATTTATATAATATTATTTGACTTTTTTGCATCAGCTATTTTCAATTATCAGAAACTCGACAGAATCTGAAACTCATTTGGTCAGTGACGTTTCATAGATCGACTAATGGTTGAAATATGACGGTATCTATATGAAAATAACAAATTTATAATGAATGTGTTAACTGCTAATGTTGTATCGGGAGTGGCAGATTTAAGAAATAATTCATGGGGGCTTGAATATATGTTGATTTTACCACGGGTTGGCCCTTTATGCCAAAGGTAAAATATTTGACATAAAGGGCCAACCCGTGGTAAAATCAGTATATATTCCAGCCCCATGAATTTCTATTCTAATAGGACAAATACGGTATTTGAACAGCAAAAACAAATTATGACGTTTCCGATCAGCTGATATAATATACAATAAAAATATACGTACATTGTCGGTAAATATAAAATTTATTTGTACGAGCTTTAGAAATAGGCCTGTTTCGCAGCGAGTACAAATGAATTTTATATTTAACGACAATGTACGTATTTTGTGTTTATCCTGCAATGTCAAAAAAGTCGGAAAACTTGTCAGATTTAAACAAAAAGGACAGAAACAAGCGTCATTCCTCGCCTTTCATAAATGTTGTCAAGGGTGTCTTCTTGGTGGTCCGCGCTACATTAGTACCATCGCCAGTTTCATACTTGTCTGCGCCCTCCGCTATAGGGTACCAGGAAAGTTTATTCGTAGGCTGAAAAGTTTATTCGTCTAGTACGAATACAGCAAAAATTTATTCGTATAGCATATTTGTACAGCAAATGCACTGATTGCAGGATAAACCAATATACGCATGTTTTACCACGGGTTTGGACCCAAGGCGTTTGAAGGACGTCATATTAGAATGTTGGATCGACTCCCAGTCAGGTAAAAATAGACTATAAAATTAACATTTACTGCTTCTCCGCTAAGTACTTGGCTTGAAATTAAAAAAACCGAGTGAAGCGACGTGTCTACCTTTGTACTATTAGTACAGTGAGTTAGCACTATACAAATACATATTAGTCTAGTACCAATAAAATATCATCATCATGTCACCAAAAAGTAACGTGATCTCGTCATGATATGGCTACAAATTCGTTACTTGGCGCTAATTATAAACAACCATTAAAATGCTTTGTTTTACCTTGTCTCATACCTATTATCTGAGATTTTGCTCTTTTGCTCTGTTCTACTATTATGTTTGGACTGTTGTTGTTATTTGTATCCAACCATATTTTTATTTGATTATATATTTGGGCTTTGGTCCATGCTGTTGTTCTTACACCACAAAAAAAATGCATTAGAAAACAATTTTGACAACTAGAAATCGCAAGGAATATCGAAAATGTTTCTCTGGAACAGTTATCAATTCTCTCATCTTAAATCTCATGTACTCGTCCTCAATTTACCCTTTGTTGATATGGAAGTGCGTTAATTCGGGAAAATTACTTTTTTTTCTCCAGCCTTCAACCAACTATTTCATCAATTAACATGATCTTTTAAATCTTTGGATGTATTCCGGTAGAAGTTTTTCCGAATTTATATTTGAAAAAAAGGCAGTAATGAAAAAATGCTAATTACAAAGAATTGGTTATCTTTCCATTTTGATAGACATGTTAGAGGATTTCATTGATATAGAAATTGACATCTGTCTGTCTCTAGCAATACATTTTATGGACAAAATAACTGCTAAATTAGATTCAATGTTGATTTCATGTACGATTCATCAAATGTCCATTTCCCGTTATCAGACCATATATATTAAACTGTCGAAAGTAAATTACAACGATTTTATTTACATCGAATTACTGACAGTGTTGTTTATTTTGATCACTTTCTAAAAGCTTGGAACCTATTAAGATAAAAAGAGGCTTAATAATCAGCGACCAAATCTAATTTTATATTTACGACAACCTTTCTGTGAAGTACTTTTGTGTGTCGACTGTGATGTTCATTGTTGACGTGTCATATAAAGCTGTTAAATGTTTTCATATTAACACGTAGAAGTGTTAAGTAGCAGTACATTATGAGTGCCCTTAAAGTACCAATACATTATGAGTGCCCTTAAAGTACCAATACTACAACATTGTATGGATTAGTACAACGCAGTGCATTGCATAACCTGTTGAAAGCGAACAATATAAAGTATTTAAATGTGGTTTCAATATATCAAAACAATATATAATTTTGACAAACATTTGTAAGACTTTTCCTTTTCTTTGTTACAGATCAATGGGTTTAATTATATTTTTTTAATCTCTCATATGAAGGGAAGCGAGGAACTTGTAGATTAATAGGTTTTTACACGAGTGCCTATTGAAGATCTGGGATTTCTTCCACGAGTGTGAGAAATTCCGTCTTTTCACGAGTGGAGCGTAGCGGAACGAGTGGAAAGACGCTGAATTTCTCTCACGAGTGGAAGAAATCTCAGATCTTCAGTAAGGACGAGTGCAAGTACCTGTTTCTTCCGTTTCAACTTAAAAACAAAGCATGTCGATTTCATTAATTCATTCGCATGTCAAAGTCATGTTTACTACACAAAATATTACAACGCCACGTGCAATGCAATAAATACACACTTATTTAAAACCGCATTAAATCTATTAGGGGAAACACAGGGACTTGCTCCCGGTGAATAAAAAGATCGACTATCCACATAAATACACTAGACAAGGGATATACAAATGTCGTCGGTAGCCACGCTTCAACTCATTTTATTTCCATTAATACCTTTCATCTCACCACTAGTCCTCCTTAATTCGTTTAACAAGATGTTTATCTAAGAATTACAACAGCAGTTACCTTGATTAAACCCTACTTGACTTAAAAAAATAGCTTCGTTCACTCCAAATCATCTTTTTCAACATCCGTCAGTTACCAAAACGAAAATGACGACCTTGAACCTACGTTCGGGCTTACTCTGGGTTTTTCTTTCATGCGCGATAACTCCAGTTGCAAAACCACGGGAATTTGTTGGCGAAACTTTTAAAGCGGGATTTTGAATGTGAATGAAAGAAAAACCCCGAGTAAGCCCGAACGTAAGTTCAAGGTCGTCATTCAGGTAAAATTGATATTTGAAGCTTTGTTAGATCTATTAAGACGACAATTTATATTACTACAGGATTCGTCGAATTGATTATTGATTATACTCGGTCGATTTGATTGGCTGACAATGCCATATAAGACAAGGTCACGCGCAGCTGTCTTTATGACTTGTCTTACATTAAAAAAAAACCAACAAAACGGAAGAAAGCATATTGTTTCTCGTATGTTACCATCTGTGCGTTCTATCTTCAGCCCAAAAGATAGTGAATACTTCTTGCTTACAAACTGGTAGACTCTTATGATGAAATATTCTTTTACTTGCCTATTGGCAATTGAATGTTGTAAAACCCAAAACACTTTTGGTTATAAAGATATTGATTGACTGTTGGTCGATTAACGCCCAGCGGAAAATATTGTATGCATATTATTCAGGACGCGGACGAGGCTCCAGTTTTAAAGGAAGTTGAAATTTATTAAAAGCCTCGTTGTTGGATGACTCAATATTCAATTGTTTTATACCATATACTGATTTGGAGCCTTTTATAATGAAATATATACAAGATGCTGGCAAAAAGTACCAGCAAAACAAAACTGCACGGAATACCTTAGTTAGTTAGTAACACCTTTTGTTTCCTTTTGGTAAAAATCGTAAGGAACAAGTGGTCCAGATGTCGTCTTTGTCATAGTATTTTTACATATAATTATTTGTGGAAAAAAGTAAGCACTGATCAGAATACTATAGAGATCTTCGTCATAGATATTAATTTGTATAATGTATGCATGCTAAATGTGACATTCAACTTCAATCAGTCAATCATAATTTAATTAAAACACCGTTACAATATTGTATCGATTATTTTTGTTTTATGCGTATGCAAGAATATCTAAAGAAAAAACAAGAAAATAGGTCAGATGTAGTCATTTGTACTTAATTGTCTGAATGAATTATTGTTCACGTTATGTGAAGCAACCTCATTCAGAAATTTATAAACCACAATATAATTTGTCAAAAATTAGAAAATAGAGCTATATTTTGATATTATAAGAATTTAGTACAGAATATTTAAGGGATTGTATATTTCCTTCCTACCTCCTGCTGTGCTTATTTCCCTCGGCTAAAATATTCTGCTGATGTTTATAATGTGTTGATTATATATAGAATATAATGTTTGTCAGCTTTGTGGTTAAGAACAAATAAGTCAGATAAAAGGTGCGGTACAACCTACAGTAAAATAATGGAACAAAACAGTATTACAATTCTGCATTGATTTCATGTGTTTTGTCGTTATTACAATATATGTAACCACAACAACACGAACCACTCTTCCAGGAAATGATAGAAAATTCCTTTCAACAATACTTCTGTTGGCAGCCAATTGCATTGGAATAGAAACAGGCAGGTACATATGTATCCGGCGAAATAGACTATGAATGGCCGTATTTTTGTCATTTGAAGGCCTACATATGTATGTAGACTATATAGAGAGGTACTGTAGTTATGAAATATAACAGAAATGTTGTTGAAATAATTTTTAGAGAATATCGAAGGGGCAACCACAAATGAACAATCCAGAGAAACTGGCAACATCGGGTACACAAAATGAGGGGGGGGGGAACCACAACACAGTATGTGCTGGACACCAATATACACAAGGAAACACAAATAACGCAAGTAAAGCACGAGCCCTCCTACAAACGACTGCAGGTCAAGACGAAAAATAATTACCGGTATCTATCCATTCAAAATTCGTCTGAGGCTAAGACAATATTCACAACAATTATTGTTGAAAACTGAAGGGAAGGGTCACATTATTTAGTTTTGTGCATCTTTCAGATCAAGATATTTATTTTCTTTTCTATAAAATTTGACGACAGAATATTTTTATATAAATGAACAGTTGTCAAATCCCTTATATATTTTCCAAAGAAAATTTTGAACTTGAGCATTACTTGAATATTAAATACCACATTAAAGATCGACGGCTGCTTTGTAAATTCAGGACATGTAATCATAGATCGCGAATTGAAACGGGGCTTTGGCATGTCATTGAAAGGCAAAACAGAATTTGGTGCTTAAAGAATTTTGCCATGAATTTCATTATATATATGTACTTTAATTTAGTGTCAATCGTTTAAAAACAAGAAGAAAAAACTTTTTGGAGAAGCCAATTGATATTTTAAAATTAAAAATTTTGTTTTCGTCAAAAATAAATCATAAGTGAAAACGATATTCAGAAATTTAAACTTCCAGTAATATTCAAAGTATACGATAAAACAAGAACAAATTCACGAATAAAGAACAATATGGAAACAGTGGTCATTCACCTTACTTTAATATGTTGATTTTCAGACAATATTTTTGTGGTTTCTTTTTTAAGGTCGTTTTAATGTAATTACGAACATGATATATCACTCGAATATGTCATTGTTCTGAACAAAATACCCTTGGCATTACATCTGTTTTGTAAGAATTGAAATGCAATATTTACTACCAGTAAATAAAACATGATTTGGGGAGACAGCTGACGTATATCCAGAATTTGATTTATTACTTCTTTGTCTGACCTGATACATTATGATTATTTTATGATTATTATATTTTCAGATTCTAAAATGTTAGTCACCCTTTTTTAAACGTAATTACTCTATTCTGTGTAAAAAGGTTCTACATTAAGATAAAAATATAATGATTAAAGAAGTAGTATATGATGAATACGGATGTTTTGAATCCCGAGGTGTACTCGATACAACATTATGTGATAAAGTTGTCAGTGACTTGCGTCAGGCAGGTGGTTCCTCCGGTTTCCTCCATCAATAAAACTGACCACCAAGATAGAACTGAAATATTGTTGAAAGTGGCATTAAATACCATTAACCAAACTGGATGTAGATCTAATAACACTATAAAACCTCATACATGTGTATTTTACTTATCCCAAACTATGACTTAAGTCTTTGACCACCTTGAGAAATGCTATCTTCCATCACTGAAAATAGAAAAGTGCTATTTCATCGTCTCTCAGACAATAGTGCGGCTTTGAAATTTGAGGACGATAAAATATAATCAATTGTTGACCCCCCCCCCCCCGAAGACATAAAAGTTTCGTTCAGGACTGTAATAAAAACATTGGGACACGTGTGTGGAATATGACCAAAAATCAATCTATTAAGTGTAGATGTTTGTGGGATTTTTTTTCGGTTCCAGCTGATATAAGATCCTACAAACATCCAATTTTAATTAATAGATTGACTAAAAATAAAACTAGAATGTGAAAAGTTTAAAATTCTAGATAAAAACATTGAAAGGTATCTGTAAGGTGTTCTTGTCATGAAATTATGTGAAATACTCCCCACTTTTCTTAAATCAATCAAGTTTATAATACCATACCTAATTTATCTATATTATTACCAGTTAAAGAGACACAACTCTGTATAACAATTGTGAATTATATGCGCTGAAATAATGTGTTTGTGGAGCAGGAACTGCTCACCCTGGGTTTTTAGTGGGGGTCTTGTTGCTCGATCTTTAGTTTTCTATGTAATGTTTTGTATATCATTGTTTGTCTGTTTGTAACCTTTCCTTTGGTCCTAGCGATTTCAATCTTTCTTCGCTTTACGGCTTACCCCTTCGGTATCTTCAATCTTTTCACATTTAATGGATAAATATCGGTGATATACTGGCTTAAGCCGTAAAATAAACTCAACCCCGTTCACGTCTAACGTGTCCACTACTGCGTTCTTGGCTACATGGTCAAGGACTGTTTTGCCGTGGATGTCTATATGAATAGGAATCCATGTAAATTTCAACTGTCTTTAAAACAAAAGGTTTTGGATTTTCTCAATTACCAACAGGCAATAGTAAGACAGAGAAGCTTTTACAGGTCATGATTTTACAAGTACTTTATCAGAAGAGGCAAGTTGAACGAACTCTAAAGAAAGAATTCAGTAGTGAATTATATTCTACATTGAAGACTGCATGAACTGGCAGATGCAACTCGAATAGAACACAGCTGCTGATGCTATGCTTTCACTGTCATTAGAACCATCAGTACCAATTGCAGAATATTCAGATGTTAATATGGTCTAATTTAAGCAAAATGTTGATAATTTGAATTAGTCAAGCAGGGTTTTAATTTTGTTTAAAATTTTGTTGTGTTTCCTAAGTTCAATATTAAAGGTTAGTTTGGAATGAACTATGTAGGTTATTTAAGGGATAACAATATGAACAATATTTCATCCAAACTGATATTAGAATGCTAAAAATGCGATTTAATTCGTAGGTCAAAAGATAGTATTTTATGGGTTGTTTGTCCTAAACATTTCCATATAGTAGATTGAAAAGCAGTCTCAAAAGAATTTGAATGCAAAGGTCCGAATTTGGTTGCATACTGCAGGTCATTGTATGGCATCGTTCTTTGATTTACGGCTTCTGATTATCCCTTTGTCATCTTCAAACGTTCCACTGAAGACTTGTTTGCTTCAACTACACTCTCACATGGAGACGTTCTGAACGCTCGAAGTCAGAGCCGTAATCGATAAAACTAGATATTTTGAATGACCCATAAAGGATACACACTAAATCAATTTTGATCGAATCAACGATCTACAGTACTATGTCAAAGGTGGAGAAAATTTCAAGATAGCTGTGAATGACCCATAAAGGATACACAGCTAAATCAATTTTGATCGAATCAACGATCTACAGTACTATGTCAAAGGTGGAGAAAATTTCAAGATGGCTGCGAATGACCCATAAAGGATACACAGCTAAATCAATTTTGATCGAATCAACGATCTACAGTACTATGCCAAACGTGGAGAAAATTTCAAGATAGCTGCCAACTTCAAATGAACTACACATGTGATTTCAAATCTTTATAACAATATAAATAAAAATAAATTCACTTACCTAGCACTTTGTTATGCATCCCTTAGCTTTAATTATTTATTTCAGATGCTTGGGAATTTATTTATAAAGGTCCCTCAGCTAGACTGGATTTTGGTTTTATGGTGTGTAATGCCACTTTCAACAATATTTCAGTTATATTGTGGCAGTCAGTTTTATTGGTGGAGGAAACAGATGAACCCAGAGATAACCAGGACCTGCCGCAAGTCACATAATCAAACTTTATCATATGTTGTATCAAGTACACCTCAACCGAGCGGGATTCGATCTCACAATTTTAGTGGTGATAGGCACCGATTACACAAGTAGTTGTAAATCCAACTATCATACAATCATGACCCCTGAGCTAGGAGTGCATGTAGTTGGCTAGCAATTCTTAATTAAGCATTATTCACTGGACCTGCTATTGAATATTGCCAATGTTTGCTGTTGTCATATCTGTAATAACATGTAGTGTTATTGAATTGAAACAAGTCTTCTTTCTCCTTATTGTTTATTCTTCCCAATCTAATTAAATTTTGAGGTTTGTAGTAAATTTTGTTTCCTTGGTGATACACCAACAACATCTAATGACATGCCATTTAAGAGTTATGTCAAGTAATATAACCTTCGAGTTTCATTCATCTTTGACGATCCAATCATATACTAGACATTAAATATATTGGCCAATCGGATAATGGCATGTTCTCAGTTTTAAATTGTAGGCTCACCACTGATTGGCATGGACTGTTGAAAATATTAACCCTGAAGTAATGGATGTCTGTTAGATGTTAGTGCATCATATTTTTTTTTTTCAAAAGACACAACAAACACCTAATTTTGACTAGATGTATTTTTGCTTGCTACAGATCTATTTATTCAGACTGCAGGAATGGAGAGAATGAGTACTTTTTGCTTAATACCAAATGAGCAATTTTTCAGCTATATCATAGCGAGAACAAGTTTCATTCCATGAGATGATAATATGTCCACTTTATATCAAACCAACATGCTTTAGTTGGATTTTTATAATGCTATGTGACTGAAACAACAGTCTGCAGATAGACATGACCATGCAGTTGGACACGTTATTTTGATTTCGAGGTAAGAAGTCTTTGCTTTCTCCTTAATGCTGCATGCTTAGCGGAGAAGCAACAAATACCAATTGCATATCGTCGTTGTGCTTCCAAAATGTCGTAAGTCAAAATTTGGTGAAATCGTTTTATTTCCATTTTAGAAGTAACTAGTTGGCATGCATTTACTCTAAAAAATTTGTATGTCTATGCCAATCAGAAGTTGTGAATTTGACCATGTGACAAATACTCGTATTATCAAAATTGGCTTAAAAATTTATTTCCAAAGCCTCGTATGTTGCATGATGCCTCCCGAAAAGGATGGTGGACCTTCAAAATAAAGGTAAGACTCATTAGTTTGATTTATTTTAACGAAACATTTACAAATGAGTCTTACCTCTATTTTGAAAGTCCACCATCCCCCCGAAAAACATCATACAACATACGAGGTTTTGGAAATAAATAAATGAAAATGTTTTTTGCTTTTACTGAAAACTGACCAAAACTGGCTTACTTTTGGCTTGATTTGGAAGCGCAACGATGATATGGTCTTTGGTTTAACCCGACCGGGAATTGAACATTTAATCTACTGCATTCAAGGAAAGCATGCCAACCATTACACCACTGATGTGGTTTGCAGGAAGAGAATCCCATTAATCTGCTTAACACAAGTCCACTATATTTTTTTTCCACAAGCCAGAACATAGATTTCCAACAGTTACTGTCATTGCCTGTTCCAGTGTTTTAAATTTGAGGTTTGTCAGAAGATCGTGTGGTATTATTTTATTAGTTATATTGTCAACCAATTTATTTCTTAATATCCTTTCTGTTTTCTATTAATGTGGACATTTTAAGAGACTTAGATATTTAATTATCGGTAATTTGTTACAGTTTTCTTTGATCTTTACTACCCGATAAATTTAGTAACAATGTTCAGTTGACCACCGACTCATGATACAAGAAATTATCAGCTGTTGGTCATTTGTCATGCACGGTCTAACGTGACGTCACTAAACCGTTCATTCAAAAAAAGGTCAAAACACAACAAAAAAATCAAAAAACTGTGTTAAAATTGTGAAATTACCGATAAACAAATTATTAGTATTTTTTTTTTTCGCTCAACAAGGATTATCAGGTCCATATCAGATGAGCTCTTCGAGCTCATCTGATATGGACCTGATAATCCTTGTCTTGCAATAAAATAATACTAATAATTAATATTTATTACATGGATGTCACTGTGGGAAAAAATATATATAAAAATAAAAATTTCATTTTTAATTTTTTTCTTCTTTTTCTTTATAAACCATGATACTGTACAAAATGATGATGAATGTTATCAAATATTTGCTATCTTTTCTTGAAGCCATATTTCTTTCTTTCATAAAATAGATCAGTTTTGGCACTGCCAAGATTTACAATCTTTGGGCATCCATCTCTCTAAAAAATAAAATAACATAGTATTAATTCAGTGGTTTTTGAAATATAACACTTCAATATATTTTTATATTTTCATTATCATATATACATGTATATTTCAAATATATTCTAATAATACTGATATTATCAAATTGGCATAATCATACAAAACTGAAAAATACAAATTTAACCAAAATATACATTGGGCGATAAACATGCCAGTGAAATTGATTGTAAATCAGAGATTGTGTATATAATATGACCAAGTACATCACATGGCAGTGAACTTGGTTGTAAATCAGAGATTTTGTATATAATATGACCAGTGACATCACATGCCAGTGAACTTGGCTGTAAATCAGAGATTGTGTATATAATATGACCAAGGACATCCCATGGCAGTGAACTTGGTTGTAAATCAGAGATTTTGTATATAATATGACCAGGGACATCACATGGCAGTGAACTTGGTTGTAAATCAGAGATTTTGTATATAATATGACCAGGGACATCACATGCCAGTGAACTTGGCTGTAAATCAGAGTGTGTATATAATATGACCACGGACATCACATGGCAGTGAACTTGGCTGTAAATCAGATATTGTGTATATAATATGACCAGGGACATCACATGGCAGTGAACTTGGTTGTAAATCAGAGATTTTGTATATAATATGACCAGGGACATCACATGCCAGTGAAATTGGTTGTAAATCAGAAATTGTGTATATAATATGACTAGGGACATCACATGCCAGTGAAATTGGTTGTAAATCAGAGATTGTGTATATAATATGACCAAGGACATCACATGGCAGTGAACTTGGTTGTAAATCAGAGATTTTGTATATAATATGACCAGAGACATCACATGCCAGTGAACTTGGTTGTAAATCAGAGTGTGTATATAATATGACCAGGGACATCACATGGCAGTGAACTTGGCTGTAAATCAGATATTGTGTATATAATATGACCAGGAACATCACATGGCAGTGAACTTGGTTGTAAATCAGAGATTTTGTATATAATATGACCAGGGACATCACATGGCAGTGAACTTGGTTGTAAATCAGAGATTTTGTATATAATATGACCAGGGACATCACATGCCAGTGAAATTGGTTGTAAATCAGAGATTGTGTATATAATATGACCAGGGACATCACATGGCAGTGAACTTGGTTGTAAAGCAGAGATTTTATATATAATATGACCAGTGACATCACATGGCAGTGAACTTGGTTGTAAATCAGAGATTTTGTATATAATATGACCAGGGACATCACATGGCAGTGAACTTGGTTGTAAATCATAGATTGTGTATATAATATGACCAGGGACATCACATGGCAGTGAACTTGGTTGTAAATCAGAGATTTGTATATAATATGACCAGGGACATCACATGGCAGTGAACTTGGTTGTAAATCAGAGATTTTGTATATAATATGACCAGGGACATCACATGCCAGTGAAATTGGTTGTAAATCAGAGATTGTGTATATAATGTGACCAGGGACATCACATGGCAGTGAACTTGGTTGTAAAGCAGAGATTTTATATATAATATGACCAGTGACATCACATGGCAATGAACTTGGTTGTAAATCAGAGATTTTGTATATAATATGACCAGTGACATCACATGGCAGTGAACTTGGTTGTAAATCAGAGATTGTGTATATAATATGACCAGGGACATCACATGCCAGTGAACTTGGCTGTAAATCAGAGTGTGTATATAATATGACCAGGGACATCACATGGCAGTGAACTTGGTTGTAAATCAGAGTTTGTGTATATAATATGACCAGGGACATCACATGGCAGTGAACTTGGTTGTAAAGCAGAGATTTTATATATAATATGACCAGTGACATCACATGCCAGTGAAATTGGTTGTAAATCAGAGATTGTGTATATAATATGACCAGTGACATCACATGGCAGTCGAATCTGGCTTCAATTGTCCCATTTCCTTTGAGGAGATGAAATGAATATCTGTGCAATTCTTAAATCAAAATACGACTGATTAACAAATTTGGATGTAAATGTTAAATAAAAAAACAGTGTATGTGTAATTGTTTGAAATGTTTATTACCAATGACCGATGTCAAGTGATAAAAAAAAAGAAGCTTAAATGGCATTTGATCATTTCAACTGAAAAATGTATAACACCACTTGTCATTAGTTTTTGTGAACCTTTTGGACTGTATTGTGTTTTAGACAAAATGCAATCTGCCAAGAATAATTTTTATCATTATCTTTTATTACTGTACAAAAATATGTCTGTGTACCGAAAATGGTTGTGTATATTTATGAATAAATAATTTGTAAAACATCATCTGACCATACTATAAAAAGATTGCTAAATTTCTAAAGTTCCTTAGCTATAAAAAAGGGATGAAAGGGTAGCAACATTGTAGTATTATTTTCAATTTCCATTGCATTGAACTTCATATAAACAGTTGAAGCTCTATTAAAAGGCAACTTTGTCTCTGGATTAGTCTCTTAATACAGTCTACACTATATATAAATGCACTTACGTCTTTTTCCATGATCGTACATTCTTTGCAGTAGTAAGCATCAGAAACCCCTGGTCCACCACAGATAACACATCTCCCCTGGTAGGACCCATAATTACACTCGTCACATATCCTTACTAATGTACAAGGTCTAACGTAGGAGTCACATATTACACATTTCCCATCACCTGACAACAACAAACAATTGTATACACGTATCATATATCTGTCATTACCTTGCAACATGCATGTACATTCAAAATAAATGACCACAAACAAGAGGGTCACCTTGGGCTGTATTATTCACTGGTTATATATACACATGTATAATGTACAAATAATATAGAAAGTAATTATTATTCAATTAATTTAGCTTAGATATTAAATCTGGTATCTTGTGATTGTATGGTAGTTGGATTTACAACTACCTATGCAATCAGTGCCTACCACCACTAAAATTGTGAGTTCGAACTCCGTTCATGTCGAGCTGTACTCAATACAACATTATGTGATAAAGTTTGTAAGTGATAAAACAGATTTGCAACAGGTCGGTGGTTTTCTCCAGGTACTTCACCAATAAAACTGACGACCACAATATAACTGAAATACTGTTGAAAGTGGCATTAAACACCATTACACTGCTTTCTGCCTAAGGAAGGCACTTCAAAACACTTCTGCCTTCAGTTGGGAGTTAAATCAGGTATCAAGCTTCTACGAAAAACATATTTGAACATTTTCCTTAAAATCAACTAACTATTCAAACAACATACACTAAAACAAGACAGTTTTCATTAGATTGTGTTCTCTAATAATCAAGACACAGAAACTACATGTAATAATAAATTAATATTTAACCACAATTCAAACCTACAACTACATGTTATGATGTATAATCAAGTACATACATGTACATATTCTATCAAAACATTGCTTCAAAGGGATATTGTCTACGATTTTTTTGAAAATGTTTAACTGTCCATAAATGATTTGTTTAAGCTATCATTAAACAGTTACATGTATGCTACAAAATATACGATTGGTGTTCTTTTTTTGACAAAAAAGACCCAAAACTATTGTTATCGGAATTATTGTTCGGATGACAGAAATTCAAAATGAAAGTAAAAGTAAAAAC
>MJUT01062513.1:309462-327050 GCA_002080005.1 Gigantidas platifrons | reverse complement strand
CTGAGTTGGGGGTATAATAAAAAATGATAATTTCATAAATCTAACCAGAGTTACTCCCAATTTAAAACTTCATTTCAAAACTTAAACCTACGATATAACTTTGTTGTCGGGGGACCAGTGGCCAACAGACTTATATTTTTTTTAATTGGGAATTACTGGATCTATATTGTTCATAAAATACTGTGATTCCTGTGTGGAGAACCATATTTTATCTCAGCTGCAATTGCATTGGGTATTTGAAAAGAAACTTTTTGAGTCTGTTGATACAATAACATCCTTGCAAACCAGGTAAACCAAGATGAGAGATTTAAATGTCCAACAGGTGACTCTGCAATGGTTGATTGGTCACCTATAGACTAGCTCTTTCTATAACAATAGGACAATTTAAATGGACCTATTGTGTCATCAGTTTCACAATCTGATTGAACTGAAGCAAATATTAAAGGGGCAAGCTTCTTGTTGATGGACAGTAAATGGAGGTCCAGATTTTATTGTGGGGTTCAAAAAGGCATAAATACTGAAATGTATTTATCGTTTACCTTCTCTAATCTAATATTTCAACCAAATATTTTTATGGATTATCCCTCTTTAATCCATCCAAAAAAACATTGTGATAAAGAATTTGAATCAATATAATATAACTTGATGAAACATTAAGTAAGGCATGCACCTTTTAATTACAGAATTACTGCAAATTTGTTTATCAAACAATATAACCTTGTTGTTGACATTCAAACCAAATTGATTCATTTTTACAACAGAACTATAGAATTATCCCCCCTTTTACTCTATCAAACAGACTCACTGACCCAAGGTTATTGTCCAGTGAATGACAGTTTGTAGAAATCACATCACAGATTATCAAACAAATGAAAAAAAGTATTTTTAAATCAATTCATCAGTTATACTAGAGAAAACCACTACCGAATTTGTGAGTTTGATGCTGATATGAAATCCAAGATGACCGTTGCCATTTGATGAGGAATTTCAGATTGTTTTGTCCATTGCCTATATAAATCAGGTAAGTGATGCAGGTTCTTGTGAGTCTCTTGTTTACTCTTTGTTTTTGCTTTCTTGTGGGGAGTTATTGTGGTCGTGATCGTCAGGTAGTTGGATTTACAACTACCTAAATCCCGCTCAGGCAAGGTGTACTCGATACAACATTATGTGATAAATTTTGCCAGAGACTTACAGCATGTCAGTAGTTTTCTCCGGGTATTCCGGTTTCCTCCACCATAACTGACTGTCATATTGTTGAAAGTACCGTTAAACACCATCCCCCCCCCNNCCCCCTTCAAAATACTTTTTAGAATTAATTCATCTGTTTGATAATCTCTAGAAACTACCACTCATTGGACAATGATCATCATCAAACATCAAAGGATCTGTGGGTTTGTCCTGTTATGGTGAAAGGGGAGATAATTCTTATTGATAGTTCTTTAATAAAAATAAATCAATTTGAAAGTCAGCAACATTATAATAAGGTTATATTATTGATAAACAAATTTGCATTTTGTTGTTATCCCTGATTAAACAGTAATTCTGTAATTAAAGGGTGTACATGTGTATGTCTTACTTAATGTTTTTTTTTTCATCAGGTTATATTGATTCAAATTTATTGATCATAATATTTTTTTTTGGATGGATTAAATAAGGATAATCCTTCAAATATTTGGTTGAAGTATTAGATTATTGAAGGCAGTTGTAAATAATGTTTCTCTTATATATACAAACCACCAAATCCTTTTAATTGGACTTTAAAAAAAAAAAAAGATGTAAATATTGCACTGTCAACTACAAATTGTAAAATGGATAATTATATATGTTTGATGAATAACATTGCTGTATCAACAACCTTTATCAACAAGTTATCTCCCCTTAGAAATTACATTTTGTTGTATTTATAGCCTATTTTATAAGCCCATTTTAACCAGATATGCATATTTCAATCTTGTGTAGGTAATAAACCACAGCATGTTAATGGTAAAATCATTATTACAAGGGGGCTGACATGGTCGTAATCGTATGGTAGATGGATTTATAACTACCTATGCAATCAGTTGTGAGTTCAAACCCCACTCAGGCGAGGTGTACTTGATACAACATTATGAGATAAAGTTTGTCAATGAATTGCGTCAGGTCAGTGGGTTTTTTTCTGTTTCCTCCACCAAAAAAACTGACCACACGATATAACGGAAATATTGTTTTTAAACACCGTAGCCAAACCCAAACCCATTATAACAAGTATAATTTGTTATATACCCTGGTAGTCAGTTTAGATTTTTTTTAGTAATGGTAAGTGTTCTGGGTGGTTAATGCTACTTTTAACAATATTTTCATTATTTTGTGGAAGTCAGTTTTAGTTATGGAAAAAACCAAAGAAAACCACAAGCTTAGGTTTGATGCAAGATGCTTAAAAACTAGATCACGTAAAGTTTTACATTTGTCCCGTCAATGCCACCCTGTCTGCAAAGAAATAAGGGGCCCTATAAGAGGGGTAGTGATTCTTGATGGGGACTATTTAGTAGTATTTTTACTATCTTATTGTCTGAAATTTGACTTAATAAGAGGGGTGGCTTTTTGTGGGAAGGGTCTTATGAGGAGAGGTTTATTATATCAAGTACACATACCATATGATCCAGGACACGATGATGATGGCCTCAATTTTGGATTGCAGAAGTGTTCTTTTGAGTTTCATACTATGTATGGTTTTATGTTATTTCTACATGTATTTCAAAACAGACTTTGGCATTATTCCACTTATGATGTCCATATTTGTGTTACTCAACATTTTGATTGGATATCACTTGATTATTTGTCAACCAATACTAGTACAGTACACGTGCCCTGGTATAAATTTAAAGAATATTATTTAATTAATATATTTTAATTATGAAGATTTACATTAAACTTTGATCAAATCTCAATATAACCACAAGATTAAGGTAAGTTACTAGTAGCTTATGTGTTTGATCTTTTCTTCTGTGTCCATGTATTAATCCAATGCTAAACCCATTAGGTCAGTGAATAGTTACAGTCTTAGATACAGACTATACATAGGTACCAGTACATGCAGGATATATATGGTCTGTACTCTAATCTTGTTCCTATAACCATATTATATGAATTTTATATTAGAAATTACCTTTAAACTTATATATGCACATACACTGCATATGTGATCATTTATTTTTAGAACTTGATCAAATAAGATTTAACCTATATGTATAGTATTAGGTTTACAAGTCACAGGTCAAATTCAGGGTTGCTGGGATGTGCATTTTTGTAAATCTTAGTCCTACCATTGTTCTTTGTAAGAAGATAGCTACGATAATTGAATAAAGCTGTATGATTGCTAGTATGATTGACAATTAGTTTTGGAATAGAGTTTTACCAATAAACATACATAAGTGTTTAATGCTCGGAATAAAACTTTTACGATGATAATTTTACCCATATTAATGTCTCCAACAAATTATTGCTTCCATGGATACATTTTGATACATTTTTTGTATGTAATTTCAAATTAATTGGTTATGTAAGGGTTAATTACAGTATATTTGATCATTATGAATAAAATCTGCTGATATCATTTGCTAATCAATGAATTAATTCTAAATAGCATGCATGAAATATAATAAAAATTGTAATATTTTATTAAATTGATTTCAAATGATCAATCAGTGTGTATTCAAACTGAATCATATAACCGTGAATTTCCAATGAAAAGAATTTTGAAATTATAAAAATAAGAAATATTGTAATATTTTTGAAACTGATTTCATATGATCAATCAATGTTTGTTCAACCTAAATCATATAACGGTGAATTTTCAATGAAAAGAATTTTGAATACAGTTTTATTGTAAATTCTAAATATAAAAAAAAGAGAACCAAAGAAAGGTATGTCATTTTCTTGTACTATAAAAATCTTATGAATATCTTATGATAAAGTAAACACTAAGGTACATCCTTTCAAAGGTACCGTGTACATCCTTTCAGTTTTGAACAAGTGAGATTCAATGTTTTATTAAATAATATTTGAGTTCTAAACGGTATTACGATGACTTTATGATAAGTGGAAGTTTATTTGTTATGGGAACAAAGGAGTTTCTGAAGATTAAACAGCTTTTGTAAAAATATATGTTTAATAAGTACTTGAAAATGCCAAAGGTTTTTATATAGTTTATAAAGGTTGACCAAACATTTCTTTGTATAACACCCTCGTCGTATTATTGTTAACCGGTAATGTGATTTGCATTAATTAGATAAGTTTAATTTAACAGTTTATTATGTTTCACTATCCGCTTGTAAATCACAGATACAATATCTATAAACCTTTAGCTTGATGTAATTCGAGAAACTTTTTATTCTTCAAATATTTTAAAACTGTAATACTATATTGCATTGGATTTGTTTGTACAAGATTCAGTGAAATGTGTATGTTGGAGTTCCATGGTTAAATTCTGGATAAAAGGAATAAATGCACTTCTTTAAATCATAACATTCAAACTACTGCGTGTTATCGTTTTAGCATTTAACAGGATGTTTTTACAGTTTGTATATTAACACGTTCTTATTATTGCAATGCCTGTAGGTCTAGATTGCTATATTTAGGACAAGGAATTAGTATGTCATTAATCAGATCTTGATTTCGGTTTGATTATATAAGGCACCGTTTTTGGATAATCTGTTAATAATTAATTTCCGTGCAGTCAAGTGAATTGATATAATTAGCCCATAAGTCTTCCACCACGATGACGGCCGTGAAAATGCCGCCGATTTCTTTGCATGTAACATTACAAAAAGTTTCAGGCGATAAAAATGGACGTTCGAATAATAAATTCAAATTATTACGTAGTGTCAGTTTAGATGAATTTGTATTACCGAAGATTCAACAAAGGGTACGCAAGAGAGTAAATTCTGAACGGAAACCATACAGTGTTCATCCATTTCCTAAATTAGGCTCAGGTAAGATGGACATCTTTGTTCGTTATCAGATTTCTCACCATTCATTTAGTTTTGGTTCGTCTCGAATGAAAAGGATATATAAATTTGTTTTTTTCAAACTAAAGTTGTGAGTTCGATTCGGTGGTTTTCTCCAGGTACTTCGGTTTCCTCCACCAATAAAACTGACCGCCATGATATAACTGAAATATTGTTGTAAGTGGCATTAAATATCATACACTATAGGAATACACTTTTGGGATTCTAATGGACTTATTCATACCAAGGGTTGGCTCATATTTACTTTTTTAACTTTTTTTTTTAAATTACAGAACTGATATATCATGAAATCTTCCTAGGATTTTACAAAACTTCAAGAGACTGGCTTCTGTATGACTAAAATATTACATATTATGTACCTATTGATGTAATTTTTCCAGTGATTTTGTAAATTGTTATTTTGTAAATTAAAATGAAATTTTAATGCCCTTATTTTTAGAATTATTATCTTAAATTTTTCTTAAATCTTGAATAAAACTTCATCCAATCTTCATGAAGCTTCATACCAATCTTCTGAGAAATTCATAATATTCTCAAGTAAGTGTTTTCATATGACCTCAAAAAGACACAATAATCTCCATGCAATGACTTGTGGTATGTTTGATGTATTATATTTTCTTTCAGTTGATTGTGTTGAGAGCTCCTAGTAATTTTACAATATGTCGACAGATTTCCTCTCTCTTTTACGGTTTCTGAGATAAACTTTTCAGGAAGGGTCCAAATATTTCCAAAATTTGAACATTTTTAACTTTTCATCCAATTTTAATTCCTTTTTGCAGAATGCTCAGCTTAATGAGTTATTTTATTAGTCCGTAAAGAAAATTACCTATTTTATTTTGGAAAAGGGGCTGAAAATTTCACACATTTGGAGTGTATATATACATAATTTTTATTAACAATCAATTGTGATTATTATTTTCTTTGAATTGATTGTGTTGAGACCTTACAGTATTAAGTTGATGGATTTCCTCTATCACTTGACTTATATTACTGTTACTGAGATAAACTCAACAGAAATTGCAAAATTCAAAAATTTTAACACTAATTTTTTATGCGCAAAATTCTTGTTGTTTTGATGCATGAATTATTTATGAATCAATCAATAGAGAAAATGGGTGTAAATTTCGACATTTTGCATATATGAAATGTACATGTATGCACAATTTTTATTTTTATCTAATTTAATGGGTTTTTTTTAAATTGATTGTAACAAAAGTTTTGATCAAGTACAAGAATGTAGTATACTATCTGATTTTCACTAGCAGTTATGGTTTTCGTGTTACACTTGAGGAGGAAGCCCTTGTTGACTTGCTGAGTCATATCATGTTGTGTACAGCTCCTAACTAGAATTGTCAAAATACTTGTTTATCAACTCTACAACACATAAATATAGGTTGACAAAATTGTTCATTTTTCATTGAAAGTTGCACTAGAAATATGGAAACTTTATGCATTATTCTGTAAAGATCTATTAAAGCTTCTTGGATGTTTTTCTGGGGAGGGGAGGTGGATCAAAATCCTTGGTTAGCAAATGGGGTAGATGGGTAGTTCTCACTGGACAAAATTTTCACTTGTTTTAGAAGTATTTCTGTCAGTGCTAGAGAGAAAATTAGAAAAGGATATTGTTAGAGTAAGCCAAACTATACTTTCTCATCATGTTGTCTTACTCACTATAACATATGCAAATTTCTTTTGTACCCTGTTTTCTGGACTATAAGCCTATGTATAATATAGATCTTATTAATGTTTTCTCCATAGATTTTTAATGGGAAAAGCATTTTCTTTTTAAGTAACAAAATCTTTAGTTTAAACATATTTCATTCATCAAAAGCTGAAATGGATTGGTCACAAGTTATCACAACTTATGAAGTCCTCTCCTTATATAGTAATTATAACATAAAAAAAACCCACGAAATCTTTACTTACAGTGAAAAAAAAAATATAATGTACATATAAATTTACAGCCAGTATTTTATATTTGTAGGCCATGGTATATATGTGTTTGAGAACAAATACTTCAGATATGAAGGACAGTGGGAAAAAGGAGAAAAACACGGTAATTATTTACTAAATAAGAATATTTATTACAATTTAGCACTTAACGTAACATTTTCTTATTTATACAACCAGACAAGGATAGGTTTATTATAGAAAAACAAACAAAAAATAACAGAAGAAGGAATGTGTTTCTATGGCAACAGTAGGCTAGAAAAACAATTTTAAAACTTTTTTTTTATTCTGGACAATTGACAAAGAAAAGCTCCAAGTAGAGTGTAGAGTCAGGCTAATGATAATTTTTATGTCCCTGCCACTAAGTGGCTGGGACATATAGTGTTACCCATGTCCGTAATTACGAAATAAAACAGTTGTCACCTCTTTTTTTCGCTATGCTTTGCGATATTGACTTGATATTTGGTATGTTGGTGTATAATGATAAGTTACAAATCAAGTTTACGTTTCGTTCCAGTCCAATGATTTTTGGCCAAGTTATGGCCCTTAGACTTTGAAATTTGGCCAAATATTTAGTTGTCACCACTTTTTTTCACTATGCTTGGAGATATTGACTTGATTTTTGGTATATGAGTGTATAATGATGAGTTACAGATCAAGTTTGCATTTCGTTTCGGTTAATTAATTTTTGGTCAAGTTATGGCCCTTGGACTTTGAAATTTGGCCAAATATTTAGTTGTTACCACTTTATTTCACTATGATTTGAGATATTTACTTGATTTTTGGTATGAGAGTGTATAATCATAAGTTACAGATCAATTTTGAAATTCGTTCCGGTTGAATGATTTTTGGCCAACTTACATCCGTTGGGCTTTGAAATTTGACCAAATATTTAGTTGTAACCACTTTATTTCACTATGATTTGAGATATTGACTGAAATTTTGGTATGAGAGTGTATAATCATAAGTTACAGATCAACTTTGAAATTCATTCCGGTTGAATGATTTTTGGCCAACTTACAGTGGTTGGGCTTTGAAATTTGGCTAAATATTTAGTTGTAACCACTTTATTTCACTATGATTTGGGATATTGACTGGAATTTTGGTATAAGAGTGTATAATCATAAGTTACAAATCAATTTTGAAATTCATTCCGGTTGAATGATTTTTGGTCAACTTACAGCCGTTGGGCTTTTAAATTTGGCTAAATATTTAGTTGTCACCACTTTTTTTTCACTATGATTTGAAATATTGACTTGATTTTTGGTATGTGAGTGTATAGTTATGAGTTACTGATCAAGATTGAATTTCGTTCCGATTGAATGATTTTGGGCTAATTTACGTACCTTGGGCTTTTAACTTTGGCCAAATATTTAGTTGTCACCACTTTTAGACAAAAATTCAATGACTGTTAAAAGGTATTATTTTATAGGTATAGGACTTCTTATTCATATGCAAGTGTTGTAGATTCCTGATCATATCAAGATTTGTTCAGGCAATATTGTTTCCATGAATAAATCTAGTTTGTTATTCTTAGCCTATTACTGAGGGAATTAAAAAAAGGGTGAAACATTTGCGAGCCTCCTTAATATTCACGGCGGGGACATTCGTGTCGTTCCGGCACATCTATTTTTTTTTTAATTAAATATACATGTAATTCAGGTAAGATTAACAGGTTAATCACTTACATGTACTTTAAGTTTTTTTTATTAGTATATATACATATATTATTATGGTAAGATTAACAGATTAATCACATGCATGTACGTTTGTACTTGAGGTTTTTGTGATAATCTATATGCTGATGAAGTTTAAATTTTGTTTTTTATTGATTAATTAATTGTTTTTGTATGTCACTTATTAATGATTTTTGACCATTACTTAAAAATTATTCTGCACTTTAATGTGAAATATTTAACATTTTTAAAACATACAGTTGAATCTTGTTATGTCAAACGCGGTTTGCTCGAAATTTCTTTTAATTGAAATTTTTCTGAAGTCCACAGTCCCTAATATACAAATCCATTCAAATTACATGTAATACAATAGATACAGTGACTGAATGCTATTCATCTTCATTGGAGCAGTTTGTTATCTTCCACAAGAATAGCGGCCATTGTGAGTTTGAATCCCCCTCCTTGTGAGGTGTACTTGATACAACATTATGTGATAAAGTTTGTCAGTGACTTATGACAAGTCGGTGGTTTTCTTCAGGTACTCGTGTTTCCTCCACCAATAAAACTGACCTCCACTATATAACTGAAATATTGTTGAAAGTGGCATTAAACACATTAACCTGTAATACTTTGATGAGAATTGCAATAATTTTTTTGGTTTTCTTGTATTTATAGGCATGTTAAAAAAGTTTGTTCCAACACTTTCTAATTGATAAAGTTAAATGGTAATAGTTTAATAGGAATGTCCTGTGATTTCTCTTTCACATGTATATGCTCTCTTCTCCTTCATAATACCCTATACTGTTCAATACCAATACTTTGGAAGCTTGTTACTGATTGGTCATTGAAATATGACCTTTGACATAATTTGATATTGGATGGGATTATGATCTATTATTGGATTGCCAAATAAAAAAAGAATAATAAAAAATTCCAACACACATCAAAGGTTGATTACCACACAGATTATATGCAAAGAATTGTTTTTTGTAGGCTTTGGTGGATTTTAGTTACTTGCAGATTTATGTAAAGTAATTTTATTTTAATATTTTGTAGGTTTTGGTAAACTATTATTACAAGATGGTACATACTATGAGGGACAATTTACTCATGGAGAAATAACTGGACATGGCTTTAAATATTTCTCATCATCAAAGTGTAAATATAAAGGACAGTTCTGGAGAGGAGAAATGCATGGAAAAGGGATGATGGAATTCCCTGATGGAGCGGTATATGAAGGAACTTTTGTACATAACAGAAAGAATGGTTTGTTATTTTGCCAGTGTAAATGTACAAATGACAAAATAGTTTTCTGTAATGCTTGTGCATTTATTGATATCTCTGAAGATGTCAGAAAAGTTTGAAGATACCGAAGAGATATTCAGAAGCCGTGATTCGAAAAAGACAGACAATACAATGGACAATAGATAAAGGACAAACAACAATCTGCAAAACACTACACAGAAAACTAAAGATTGAGCAAATGTTACCCCACAAAACACTAAGGGTAAATTACGTCAATTGACCATACACAGTGAGAACAAGTCACTTTTGACTTTATTTCCCTACAATTTATTTGTACATTTTATTGATGAAATTCTTTGATTTTCTACCTTGTCAGTCAATATTGAAATTATCTGAATTGAATAACAATATATCTCAATTCAGCAAGGCTTTCTGTTGAAGTCATTTTTTAAAATTATGCACATTATATGCATATTCTGTTGGTTCAACTTTTTGTATCGTCAAGTCAGTTACGTAAATCGTACCACTACGAGATGCTTAGCGTTGAGTAATGATGTGATTTATTGAACTGTCGAGACATTATACATACTATTGTACCAACACATTTCTGTATATAATACATTTATCTACCAAAAGATGGTAATACTGTTAGATTTCATTATTACTGGTATATTAATTTTTTTAGCAAATAGTTTTCTGACATTCAATATATATATCTATACGTCAGGTCACTACATTCATTCATCAATTGCTATCACCACTAACGTAATGAGTCGCGAACCCCGTTCATGGCGAGGTGTACTCGATTCAACATTATGTGATAAAGTTTGTCAGTGACATGCGACAGGTCGGTCATTTTCTCTGGGTACTCTGATTTCCTCCACCAATAAAACTAGCTGCCACAATATTGTTGAAAGTGGCATTAAACACCATAAACTAACCATCATTCATCAATTGCTATAATAACTGTCGCATATCATCAATAAAATAAGGTTATTTGGACTTTGGATTTTATCAGAAGATTATCAAGTCATGAAAAGTACATTGTTATCAGAAAACAGATTTTAATCATTTGTATTGTATATTAATCACTTGAGACTCTTAAGTATGTCTTAATCTAAGTAATGTAATTCAGAATTTTAAATTGAAGTTTACGTTTAAATTCTTTTATCTCATTTAAACTTGTTTAAATATCACAGTTAAGAAACAGTGTTGTGCTTATATTTCCATTATTTAATAATTGCATTATAAATATTTTGTAGCTAGTTTTTATGTACTATTATACTATCTTTCAAACCATGTAATGGTTAATTTTACTATCAATAGAACTACATATTTTCACATCAAATTATCTAAGCTGAATCTCCTTCTGTTCAGAGTAGACAGGTGTTCAGTTTATACAGGTTAAATTAACAAATATTTCCTACATTGGGAGTTTATTCAAAGTTTGATTTATACAAAATTCCCCTTCATTAAGGGTTTGGTTTAGACGGGTTTAACTTTATTTACTGAAACTGTTTACAAGATTATTTTTGCCACCCAACAAACGCAAGACATAGGAGCATATTATTCTGATTGTATATCACTAAAAGTAATTTTCTAATAAATAAGGGGCTGTTGTCATCATGATCATATGGTAGTTGGAGTTATAATTAGCTATGACACCAGTACTTATCACCACTAACGTTGTAAGTACGAATCCCACTCATGGCAAAGTGTATTTGATACAACATTATGTGATAATGTTTGTCAGTGATTTGCAGCAGGTCTGTGGTTTTCTCTGGGTACCCTGGTTTCCTCCACCAATAAAACTTACTGCCATGATATATAACTGAAACATTGTTGAAAGTGGCATGAAATACCATAAGCCCCCACTAATAAATAAATTGTGTATTAAAGAATACAGATAGGTTTATGTTTTATCATCATTAATAATTTAGGGTATGGTGTGATGAGAACCAAAGAACCATTCCAAATGTATGAAGGTAGTTACAAGGGCAACCTTAGACATGGTGCTGGAAATATGCTTTATGCGTAAGTCTAAATACAGAAATATTTTATTTTTTTAAGAGTGCAGATAAAGGATTTAATTGCTGTCGAAAATGACATTTTGATGACACTATTTAAGATAAGAGAAACTAGTACAACTGATAATTGAGATTGTAAAATATAAGATTGACGTCGGCAAATATTTCAGTACAGCACAACTGTCTATTTTTGTGTTCTGAAATAAAATAAAAAACTTCACCTAATCAAATTACAGATATATTTTGACTTTATCCAATCAAAATGGCTAATATATCTCATTATATTATATTATTTTATCCTCCATTTCATTGGATGATATCAACCTGTTACACAACAAAATAGACAATTTCAAACTCACTGCAAATGCTTGGCAGCATATGAATCCTATTTGTTTGTTTAACTTTCAAGGCCAATATCTTCTAATACCTTGAGGTTGTTTACCAACACCTATTAATTAATTTATTAAACAATTCAATTCCTTGATATGGATAATTATTTTGTTTTTATTGGTGTGCGATAATTCACATATATTGACCTTGATTGGTCAAGTTATAAATATTTTATTCACCTGGAATAATAATTAACATATTGTAGTTCAATGAGACAAGACAAAACCAGGTAATGGTATACTGTATTTACTAGCTTCTCACATATGTACAATTTTATAAGAGTTTTTTTCATCTTGACTTTTGAAGGTTCTGGTTGTATATACTTAACTTATACTTAAATCTGTTGAAAAAACTCATAATTATATATATATATATATATAAACAAAAAAGTTCTCAGTATTTTTCTTCTACTGTGTATTTCCATGGATAATCAATATTTTTGTATACATTTTGAATTTTGAAAATAAAAAATAAATGGTATTATATCTGGACTATTCCATTTAACTTGCAGAGGGAAATGGGGTTCGAAACACCATTTTAGATCAAGTTTTATTTTGTGTGTATTAGTGTTAAAGCTTTATTCATAATGGATAAGTGGGAAAAGTGTCACCCTAAATAAATTTAAATGGAACAGTCCTCCATACAATGCACATGTATTAAAAGATTAATATAATATATACTATACATGATTTTGAACTATCACAGAGCACAGCTTGTTATGCATCTGTGCCATTAAAAAAAGTTTCTGTTTTTATTCACAGGTACCAGACAAGATTTTTTTATATACTCAAGCTGCATCAAGGTCTACAACTAGCTTTTTCAGAAAGAAATGACAGGCTGACAGTTCTGGGTTTAATTTTGGTAAAACTGTAACTTATTCCACCCTTTCTTTATACTTTTTGAAAGAGCTATGATTCCTTTATAAAAAAAAAATGAGCCAAAAACCAAACTTTTAGGCAAAGAAATTGTGTTACCTGCTGAGTGAATTTCAATAAACTTTTATACACAGAAATTGTGTTACCTTCTGAGTGAATTTCAATAAACTTTTAAACTTATGGTATAATTGATATAATTGATTTTTTAATACTTTCACTTTTTACCACAACAACCTACCACCTTACATCTGATTGGTCAAACTTTCACATTGGACCAATCAGATCAACAGTTTCGGCTCATTCATTAATTTGTGCTGTGGTCGCTATATAGGTTCTTGAGTTAGGTTTACTGCTCATTTTGTAGAAGAATTACAGATCTTTTGAACAGTGTAACGAAAGGGTGGAATAAGTTACAGTTTTACCAAAATTAAATGTGGAACTGTCGGTTAGTAAATTTTTTCTGAAAAAGTAAGTTGTAGACTTTGTTGATGTTTGAGTATATATATACATACCGTATATAAAAAATCTTGTCTCTCACCTGTGTTGTTATTGTGTGTATATAACAATTTTTTATTCAATATTTGATGTGAACTTTTGAACTCTTTTCTTACATGACAGTCATGCTGTCTGTCAATGTCAAATAAGTGCTGGTTTCATTAAAAAAAATATGTGCTTTTCTCACTTCCGTCTAGCTATATAAGAATATCAAGATTATTTGAACAAATATGGCTGTTCTCTATTTTCTTTCCTTTCTATATAATTAGAGTGTGGTTATTCATTGTACCATAAAAAGATGTTCTGTTTTTGCACTTCTTTACAAAAAAATGGTCCCTTAATTGTTCTTATCAATATATATGATTATGTCAAATCTAGTGCATTATACATAGGTAATTACAGTCACTGGTTTTTCATTCTGTAAGTTTTTATCTGTAAAAATAATCATCTTAAACTAAATCGTTAAAAGTCATATCTGGATATCTTGAACTCAGGTAAATTGTTTTCTTGAGTAACTCAAAAAAGGAAGTATGGGGTTCCATTCAAAGAACTTATTTACTTAATTATAAATCTATCCAGGATATGCCTAAAATATTTGGCAAATTAAAAAAACTGTCTGTGTCTTTCACTTTGACACAATAAAGTTTGCCTGTAAATCATGAAGTCCATGGAATTATGCACACACACAAAAAAAGACCATTATAGGTAGGGTATACAGTGAAATCTGTCTAAACCAAAACCTAAATTAAAACTGTGATCTTGTATTGAATAAAGTCCCAATGTAAGAAATCTGTTTAACCTGTATAAATAAACCAAGTACCTATCTATTGCAAACACGAAAGCTGGTACCTGTACCAAGGAGGTTCGGTTTAGACAGGAATCACTGTATTTGGTAGATCTAATAAAGTTATATGGTTTGTGGTGAGCTGAGCAATGGTTTGGTATTTTTGACTTTTTTTTTTTATTGTTGCACAATATATAATATGTATGTTATCACCATCAGCCATTTTACATTCCATATTTTAAAATATTATCGGCAGCTATTCAATATTGCTAGTTGATTAAAAGTTGTCATTAACAGTTTGAACACAATTGGTGAAAAGTAAGGTAACTGATCATCTGTAGGCTAGGATACCATCCAACACTCACTGTGATATATGATTCATATTCATTATTGGAGACAGTGAGATGTGGGACGAATAAAACTTAATGGGATTGGAAATGTCACGTTATGTCTTGTACGTGACAGCATGTATGATTTCTTGGGTGTTGCCATTTTAGATCTCTCTAGATTTTACAAGTGGACTGATGTCGTCACTATTTTGATAAAGTTGTGAGATGTGGGACAAATAAAACTTAAGGGTATTGGAAATGTCACATTGCATCTCTATGTGACAGCAGGCATGAATGAATGATTTCTCAGGTGTTGCCATTTGAGATCTTTCTAGATTTTTTGAGTGTGGACTGACGTGATTACTGTTTTGATCAAATTGTGGATCACTCAACTGACATTTCATTAACTTTTGTAAAAACATCCTAATAATATATGCATTAAAAAAAGTGCCGCATTAAAAATTGTCTTGGTATTAATTTCACATATCACTGTATAAATTACACAGTCGGGGGTTCAAGGGGTTCATACAAATCCCCCCTTGAACACCAAGAAGTACTATTAAAGTCAGGATTTTAGTTGAACTATGATTATTAAATTCAGGTTTAATTTGGAATCTGTCGAATCCATCCCCTGAACAATCTTGGCTACAGGCCTGTCATAACTGATTACATGTACCAGTATATCGTCTGCTCTCAATCTATTTTCTAAACTATTATTTATTATATATATATCAACAGCTATCAATCTGGATTCTCAACTATTAACTATTACATAAATATCGTCTTCTATCAATATGTATTTTTAAGCTAATTAATTGTTCCTTAAATCAATTTGATCAGATAATACAAAACTATATCCTAATTAGAAAATGACCAAAGAAATTGGTCTTGTCATATTCTGTTAGTTTTTATTCATCTACGTTGAGATATGGAACGGCTAGAAAGAATTCATATTCTTCATAATTAATTGACTCCGTTTGAGTTAGTGTTGTTTATTGTAGAAATACTCTTGTCTTCAGAATGTTTAAAATAAATCACAATCAACCAAACAAAGCATTAATTCAGGAAAAAATGTCAGTGCGTGAGTGAATTTATCAGCATTGTTCAGTTATGAGTGATTGATACTGATATTCTGTATGCACAAGTAGTTATACTGTTTGTTACATAGATTTTACACTTTTGTTTGTGCTAATAAGACGTTTAAAAAAGAAACTTGTTTTTTCATTGTCGAATGCTTGAAGTGATAATTTCATCAAAACTATGTCAGTACTATGACATCACGCTGCGATTTTTATTTTCACTCTAAAGAAAACTCAGTATGTCACAGGCTTTTATGTAATAATGAACAATATCTTAGACAATAAAGCTAGAAAGTACATATCAAGTACAGCCTAACCTGTATTAAGAGGTCACACATATCAAGTACAGCCTAACCTGTATTAAGAGGTCGCCTTTGGGACAAGGAAAAAGTAGCCTTATTAGACAGGTGACCTCTTAAAACAGGTTCAATTTATATGAAATTTTCTATGACAAGTCAAGAAAAAAGTGACCTTTTAATACAGGTGACTGCTTAATAGAGGTGACTGCATGGACAGGTTTGATTGTTCCTGTATTATATTTTTTTTATAAAGTACTGCTATGAATTTAGCATGTCTTGAATGAGATTCCATATCATCAGTGATCTCAAATTACAAAAATTTATGTAGTTATGCAAATTAAAATGTTGACCTATAGATTATTTTGTTAGAAAATTTAATAATAAAAAAAACTATGGCAATGATATCTAAAAGAGAACATATTTTGATAGTGTTGATAAAATATTTTTTTTTTTTTCATGTATATTGGTCTACATTTTTAGATGTGTATTAACAACTACACTTATTTTTTTATTGTAAATGATCAATACAACAATAAATATTGAGCATAAGCAAAATTTATAATAGCAAATTTACAACAATTGTTTTTCCAATTTTGAAAATTTTTGTTATATTTGGAATGTTTTCTTTTTAAAATGACATGATAAGCTCTTTTTAAATCTTTCATTTCCTCAAAAATACACAATTGATGAAAATAAGAAAAAAAAATCCTGAGACTAACAGTAGTTATTTATAGTTGACTAATTTGCATATCTCATTTGATTGGTACAAAGTCCATTATGTAAATTTTATATATTTAATATAGTAATGGTGACAGATATGAAGGTTATTGGGTGGCAGATAAGAGGCATGGTAGGGGAGTTTTACACTGTGCAGATGGTTCATTGTATGATGTAAGTATATATACATATAAACAAACATAGGGTTGGTCCACTGCTGTTCTTTTTTTTAATGGTATTAGGACGTTTCCCTAGATGAACAGTTCATCATACCAAAGATCATTGAAGTTTATTTAGGACATTTACATTTTCAATTTTTCAACTCTCAAGGAAACTATAGGGTATTTTCCTTTTGCGAGTACAACCTCTTTGAAAGGGATTCTGACCTTACTGTCATAAAAATTCCTAGTACGATTTTCATACTTGCACTCAAAATATTGTACTTTAAGGCTTGATGGTTATGTAGCATAAATCAACTTCCCTAAAGACAGCATGAAAATGAGTGCCTCGTGTATGGAGAACATCAAACTCCTTTTATGTAAAAGATAACTTACAGCAGCTCCTGATTATCTACATTTTGTTAGGAGTGGTTGTTGATGGCCCATTGTAAGGCTAACCTTTCTGTACTGATTATCTACATTTTGTTAGGAGTGGTTGTTGATGGCCCATTGTAAGGCTAACCTTTCTGTACTGATTATCTACATTTTGTTAGGAGT
>MJUT01062513.1:260091-298831 GCA_002080005.1 Gigantidas platifrons | reverse complement strand
CTCCAATTATTGCAGCATGGTGGTTGTATTCCTCCAATTATTGCAGCATGGTAGTTGTATTCCTCCAATTATTGCAGCATGATGGTTGTATTCCTCCAATTATTGCAGCATGGTGGTTGTATTCCTCCAATTATTGCAGCATGGTGATTGTATTCCTCAAATTATTGCAGCATGATGGTTGTATTCCTCCAATTATTGCAGCATGGTGGTTGTATTCCTCCAATTATTGCAGCATGATGGTTGTATTCCTCCAATTATTACAGCATGGTGGTTGTATTCCTCCAATTTGTGCCAACTTTGAACCAGGCCTTGCGATCATAAAACTTTTTCAGTATGATTTTTGTACTGATATTCGAAAAACAGCCAATCAGAACACTGTATACAATATATAGAATATATACAGGATTCTGATTGGATGATTTTACAAGTACAAATGCAAAACTTCTAAAGAGTTTTATGACTGTAAAGCCAGTCGGTTTGTGTAAATGTTGGTTTATTTTTATATTTTTTTGCACATGTTGTTTCAAATGGAAAATTTAGAGAAGAGTTCAAATCTAATAAAAGAACAAAAGGTACATGTGGCAATATTTGAACCTGGTTCACAGGGCCTGAACATCTGAGACAATGTGGCATTACTTGAACCTGGTTCACAGGGCCTGAACATCTGAGACAATGTGGCATTACTTGGACCACATACACAAGGTGTGGACCTCTGAAACAAACTATTTTGTATGACATTATTGTGTGAAATATGATGAAGAACTGATTCTAAATTCTTCTGGTTTGTCTTCTATCTGTAAAAAGGAACCTTTGTTTTTGTTGTGTGTTTATGATTGAATAATTAAGCATTTTTCTAGCATCTTTTAGAATTTTTATTTAATTGAACTGTTTATGATTTAAAAAAAAATGTTAATTTGATATCACTTAGCTCTTAAATTTAATTTTACAAATGTAACATATTTCAAAGCAAAAGTTTTGAACAATTCCTAGGTGTGTACTTCAAAGGAAACCTCTCATGCTTTGTTTTGATGTGTTTTTCTTTGATGTTTACTCAATCTACTATGTGTAAGTGGTTTTGTACACTACACATTTCGCCTATGTTTCTTTCTAAAGAAATGATGGAAGGAGTAGATATAGTCTGTAATTTCTGGTGTATACTACTTACTAAGTCCAGTCACTCTTGGCTCTTGTGTTTTCAACATTCTTGATTAATATTTTAGTTTCAGATGAGGAGGACGAAACTCAAGTCAATAAAGAAGAGGAAAACAAAGAAGGTGAAGATGTTGAGAAATTAGAAGAAAATGATAAATTAGAGGAAGAGAAGGGTCCCGAGGAGGGAGTAGATAGTGGAGGTGGTAGTGGGGGTGGAGACGAGGAGCCAGAAGATAATAGTGCACCTAGTAACACTGTTGGTCAGTGCCAAAATTCATCAATTTTGTTTTAACTTTTCTGTTAACTGACAAATTATTTTTTGGTTTTTATTTTCATTTAACTACAAAAGCTTATAAACAACTAATGTTTCCATCTTTAAATTAACATACTAACCAAATTTGAAAAATCTGCAATCATAAAACGTTATTTTTTTCTGTTTTTTTTTTTATATAAATTTTCCAGCACAAATTCACATTAACTGCTGTGGATATTCATCCATTTCATGTAAAGAAACTGACTTTGATCATGTTGTAATGTACTATGCAATATATGCGTTTACATTTTGTACTTTGTCACCTGCCCATTTTCTTAAGACTATTTTTCATAATTAACTTTTTTTTATCAGATTAAATTTTGTAATATTTGTACTGTTCATTTCGTTTAATATTCATTTTGAACCTACAGTTACAGGACTTTCATTGGTAAATACACACGTAAAATTTCATGCCATGAAATTTGAAAGCATGTTTATTTCACAAAATTCATCAATCTGGAAATGATATAAGCACTGATCACTTGGTTTACACAGTAGAATGTAGTCACAAAGTATAGCTATTAGACTTGAATTTGATAACCTTGTATATTTTGTTAAATTATGTCATGATCAGTTTATTTAAAAAAGAATAAGAGGTGACTCAGATTCGTGTTGTGCTCACTTAATTATATATCAACCTTTTAGTTATAAATAAACAGAAACTTAGAACATAAAGACATAATTTAACAGATATACTAGCCATATTAATTTGTATATATTACCGAGGGTTACATAAGTTCTATTAATAGGTAGTTAGTTATATTGACTATCATAACTTTTTGCTCTCAAGCCTTAAGTTAGTAGTTTCTACTACTAATTTAAATAATTATGCTTATTTGAGCTTTTATCATCCTCGACTATATATCTCCATCATCATTTACATAAAATATGTCAACATTTGTTTTTATATAATATATGAATATTCATTTGAATAAAATTAATGAATATTCATTTGAATAAAATTAATGAATATTCATTTACATAAAATATATTAATATTCATTTAAATAAAATATATAAATATTCATTTGCATAAAATATATTGATATTCATTTACATAAAATATATTAATTTTAATTTGCATAAAATATATTGATATTCATATACATAAAATGTATTGATATTCATTTACATATAATATGACAATCATCATTTAGATTAAAGTCTCTATACATGTATTTCATTTAATTCACTGTTTAGTTTTGAAAATCCAGTAAAACTTCTTTTAACAATTAGCTCTATATATAATGGTAAAGTATTTATTAACCTGACCCATATATCTAATGGTCATATGCTTGTAGTGGTAAATTCTGTAATACTTATTTGGTAGAATATCATAGACATGTCTGATATTTCTTATGTGAAATAGCAACTCACTGTCATCACATTTACAAAACTTTTGTCTAATTTATATTAGATATACTACATATGCTTTTTCGTGTTTCAATATATTTATATCTTTTATTAAAGTTTTAAAATGTATTTTCATGAAATTAAATATATTATCTTCAAACAAGTTAAATGCATATTATTTTTAAAATATGAATGTACATGTATATCTCAGTTGGTCAAAAATGTATTTGGAAAAAAAATATAAAGATAAAATCTGGTGTATTTTAAATTTATAGTTTTAAAATATGTAAATCTGAAAATGTTCTTCTAAAGGGAGATAATTTTGTTGAAGTTAAAAGAGAGTTAACTTTTGTTTTCAGAAAAAGAATCTGTACCTTTACCACCTCCAGTACCCAATCAGAAAACAGAAGAAGGTGTAACTATATGGGAAGACATATATCTAGCACCAGCACCGCCAATGTATAGACCATTTGTTGCAATGGAAGAAGCAGAAAATGATTTAAAAAAAAATCCAGCAGCAGCAAGGGCAAGGTCAAAAGCAGGTTTGTGTTATAAGACATAAAGTCCTGTCTTTGATTTTTTTATATCTGTGTTTTTATTTGAAGAGTCCTTTTCATGATTTTCCTTGAAAGATCAAATTATGCCTCTGAATTATTCATGATATCATTTTCTTTAAATTTGTAAATGCATGTATTAGACCTTTTTTAGAGTCTTGCAGACTGCATTGCTGGTATAATAGTTAGCATGCTCGCTTCGAGTGCAGCAATTCAGGGGTTTGAGCTTGGATCTGATCAAACTGGTATTTGATGTTTTGCTGCTAAGCATGCAGCATTAAGGAGTAAGAGTAAAGATGTGTTGGCTCGGTTGGTGTTGTTTCAGTGAGCTAGCACTATAAAAACCCAACCAAGCATGTTGGTTTAATAGTATAAAGCAGACAACATCATCATCTCATCAAATGTCAAAATTGCTCATTTGGAGTTAAACAACAGTCACTTTCACTCACTAGAGTATTGCATTAGAGTGATTTGCACTCCATTTGAGTGGTATTTTTTGTTTGTTTTTTATACGTTGTGATAAACACATGTTATTCTTAAAGATGAATTGGTCAAATATTATTTGTTTGTTATTGCAATTATTCAAATATATTTTCGGTGAAGCTTTCTACCCGCTATTTAACTGTTTGACTGCATGTATGCTGATAGGAATGAATGCATGACTGATTAATTGTGAAACTAATTATAACTAATAATAAAAAAAAAAAATCAAATTTTTCACAATTGCAGAAGATAGACGTCAGTCAGTCGGTATGTGTATTATTGTTATTTTAAAATTATATTACATTTCAATTTTTAATTTTGATTTTAATTTTAAATATTCTATTAAGGTTATGGGCACATCACATGATTTTTGAGTCACCACCATGTTTTGCAAAGTGAAGGACTTTTGCACCTTGCAAATTTTAACTTTTTTAATTTTCTAATGGGAAAATTAACAATATACCGGTATTCATTCAAGTGAAAATAAACAAATATTTTGACGTCCATGAAAATATGGTAGTTCATGGACAGACAAGAAGTAATATATAATTTATATTGACTGGTAGAATTATACTATAGTACAGTGATACATTCCTAATGTAAACCTCCTTTGGTCCAGTATATGTTTTTAAAATGTTATCATGTTAATGACTGGTAGATTTCTTTAATGCAGATTAATGCATGACACATGACCATGTCTATACCAATGAAAAAGGCGAATTTAGAACTGATATGAAATAATACAAGTTAGAGCTGAATAGAGGTGGTCATTAAAGCAGATTTGAATGTATTTTATGTATACCATAAGAATCTCAGACCAACATCATACCATGAATCACAGAGATTGTGAATACTTTTATTTTGTACATACAACACACATTTTATTTTTTTGATAGAATTTAAATGTAAAAATCATGTGTCATGTCATGTATCAATTAGACATATTAGTCTTGTCATGGAGTTTGTAATTCCTCTCCCCCATTATCCTTTTTGCTTCAGTAACCACAATGATACCCCGATGAAATTGCTTTCAGTGATACTTAATCAAGAAAAGGGAGATAATTATCATCAGAATAAACAGGATACCCTATTCCAACTAAACCCCTGTCTAATCTTAACATTAAATTAACAGGATCTCCTGTGAAATCTGAATCCGTGTCAAACCTTTACCCTGAATAAACAGGATAACCTGTGGAAACTAAGCCCCTGTATAATCTTAAACCTGAATAATTAGGATCTCATGTGAAATCTGAAGCCCTATCTAACCTTTAACTTATGAAATAGGATATCCTATGTAAAATGAACTTTTATCTAACAATTACACTAAATAAAGAGGATATCCTATGTAAAATGAACTTTTATCTAACAATTACACTAAATAAAGAGGATCTCCTGTGGAAACTGAACCTCTTTCTGATCTTAACCCTGAATAAACAGGATACCCTGTGTAATCTGAACCCCTGTCTAACCTTATGTCTTATTAAACAGGATATCCTGTGTTAACTGAACCTCTTTCAGACTTTAACCCTGAATAAACAGGCTATCCTGTGTTAGTTGAACCCCTGTCTAACCTTAAGTCTTATTAAACAGGATATCCTGTGTTAACTGAACCTCTCTCAGACTTTAACCCTGAATAAACAGGCTATCCTGTGTTAGCTGAACCCCTGTCTAACCTTAAGTCTTATTAAACAGGCTATCCTGTGTTAACTGAACCTCTTTCAAACTTTAATCCTGAATAAACAGGCTATCCTGTGTTAGCTGAACCCCTGTCTAACCTTAAGTCTTATTAAACAGGCTATCCTGTGTTAACTGAACCTCTTTCAAACTTTAATCCTGAATAAACAGGATATCCTGTGTTAGTTGAACCCCTGTCTAACCTTAAGTCTTATTAAACAGGATATCCTGTGTTAACTGAACCTCTTTCAAACTTTAACCCTGAATAAACAGGCTATCCTGTGTTAGCTGAACCCCTGTCTAACCTTAAGTCTTATTAAACAGACTATCCTGTGTTAACTGAACCTCTTTCAGACTTTAGCCCTGAATAAACAGGCTATCCTGTGTTAGCTGAACCCCTGTCTAACCTTAAGTCTTATTAAACAGGCTATCCTGTGTTAGCTGAACCCCTGTCTAACCTTAAGTCTTATTAAACAGGATATCCTGTGTTAACTGAACCTCTTTCAAACTTTAACCCTGAATAAACAGGCTATCCTGTGTTAGCTGAACCCTTGTCTAATCTTAAGTCTTATTAAACAGGATATCCTGTGTTAACTGAACCTCTTTCAAACTTTAACCCTGAATAAACAGGCTATCCTGTGTTAGCTGAACCCCTGTCTAACCTTATGTCTTATTAAACAGGCTATCCTGTGTTAACTGAACCTCTTTCAAACTTTAACCCTGAATAAACAGGCTATCCTGTGTTAGCTGAACCCCTGTCTAACCTTATGTCTTATTAAACAGGATATCCTGTGTTAACTGAACCTCTTTCAAACTTTAACCCTGAATAAACAGGCTATCCTGTGTTAGCTGAACCCCTGTCTAACCTTAAGCCTGATAAAACTTGACGTCCTGTGTAAGCTGAGCCTCTTTCTAATTTTAACCCTGAATAAACAACATATTCTGTGTTAACTGAACCCTTGTCTATCCTAAATTAAAAAAAAAAAAACATTTGTTCCCAAGATGTCCAGTTTAGACAGGTTTCAATTTGCTATGTCAAGATTTCTTAGCTATAAATAGAATCATCCTTTTTTTTTAATTTCCAACATTTTCAGCTTCAGTCGTTGAGGAAGTAATGATGAAAAATTCTATTACTAAGGGTAAATATCAAACAAATTGATGTTCAAACTATAACAGAGAAACACCCTTTTACCCAGAAATCTAATAGATTATTTTTTTTGGAGATTTTAAATACAATTAACATGTTTTGTAACAAATTTAAAATCTGATATTGCTAATCTATTAATAGTTTTCATTAGATATTTCAGGCACTGTTTTCATTGAATATCACCAATAATCCATACCAGTAATAAAATATTTGTTTACATTGTAAAACATAATTAATGTCTCAAAATCTATATATAGACAGTATATTTCAATGTAGATATTTTTTAGTAATCTAGGATTTTCCTTACATGTCATTATAATTTTACTCATTAATTTTCTAATTGCATTCATTAATTATTTAATGATTTGCAAGCAGTATTTCAACTATGTTCTTGTCAAGAGCAAGTTTACAAACAGTATGTCATATAGGCACAAAATTTGTATTAGGACAATCCTATTTCGATTTCCAAACGTAAAATTGAAGATTATGGGTAGGGTTGCAAAAATTATAACGAGCCACCACTACTACTAACAAATGTTGCTTATTAGTAGCTACTTCCTGAGAGTTGTCGTTTACAAGCATTCTTCAATCTCATGACACTTATTTACAGTCTGATATAGGGAGAGCTGTGTATTGGATTCATTGCATGCAATCAGTGACTTTCCTAATAAAGAGGTTGTCATCTATTTTGATTGCTTTCTTTGGTTACTTGCAATTTAAAAAATTAAGATGTAGGCTTTTTTATATGAAGTATCAATTTAAGATTTGTGCAATTAAAAATATCAGAATAAATGCATCCTAGATGAATTTTCTTCTCTCAATTTCGATGGAGTTCTAACATTATTACAAAATTTTGTTTTTATATGTTTGTTTTTGTTATAAAAGTCAAATTTCTGCTTGATTATGTCATGCAAACTTATATTATTTCAAGAATTTAAATGATCAATTGTAAAACTGTTTTATCTAAGACTATTTTTTAGAAAAATTTCAAGTACTTGCTTAACACAGTTTAAAATGTTTGATGAAAAACAAACAGTCATCGGTGTGAAAGGACAATATCTAACTCTTGTTCGATATTTTAATTGTCTCTCGTTTTTAATAATTATCTTTGGGACTATTTTGTTGCCCAAAGAAAATATCAATAGTCTTGGACAATAGTTAATTTTGAACTGACTAAATGAAAAAAAAATTTCAACTATCAATATATTTCATCTTTAATCTTAGATTACCTTAATGAATTTGTCTTAACCGATCACTCCATGTCTGCAATTAAATGCCTGTATGCAAAAAATTGTCCAGAAAAATGATTGTCATAATTTCCGTTCTCCAAAAATATCATGATACTTTCACAAAGGTTTGGCTTATTCATGACTTTTTTTTCTGTATTTTAGGATTGTTAAAAAAATTATACTTGCACTTTCTTGATGTGAAGTTTTGACACTTGGAAGAAGGAAATAAAACATGAAATTCTAATGTTTATGTATTTTTTTTTAACATTTTAGTCATTTATTTGAATATGTATTTTGTAATATTTTCTATTTAAAATAAAATGAAATTCACTTCTTTAATTCTGTCTTTAATTAATCTTCTAGAATTAACCATTGATATATCTATAGGCCAGTACATACTGACCAATAATATTTGTCCAGACGGATAACACTTTACAATACATGTACATTGAAAACTTATAGATACATTTATTAAATATGTAAAAAGAATATTATTTCATTATTTTTTTTTATATTTTAAATATTGCTAAGAATTTTAATGATATCACAATGAAGAGTATATTTATCAAAATGGATGCAACATTTTTATTTCAATAGACAGATAATGGATAAAATTTCTCTTTAAAATAAAAAAGTTAAAAAAAAATACTATGCATGTTTTAAAATATTTTCAGATGCTTATAAAAAAAATGCTGTTAAAAAGGGTAATTATCAAAGTTTATAAGCATGATTGGCAAAAGTTTGGTGATAGTCAAGATTTGTTATAAACTGAAGTACTATTATTGCAACCTTAATTTAGGTGCACTTGCATGTTGTAAATCATTCACAAGGGAAAATGAAATGGTTGACATGAGAGGGAATTAAATTAGAATAAACTATTGCACTATCCTTAGGTATGGTATCACATTTTATCATATCATTTCACTTGACTTTTTTTTCTCATGAATGAATCGCATGATTTTATAATAAATGAATGACATGATTTTCTCATGAATTAATCACCTGATTTTCTCATGAATGAATCACATGATTTTCTCATGAATGAATCACATGATTTTATCATGAATAAATCACATGATTTTATCATGAATGAAAATGAAAGACAACATTTTATCATGAATGAAACACATTATTCTCATAAATCAACTTGTCAATATATTGTCACATGTGTATTGTGTTACTATAATTCACAAGATCTTGATAAGATCTTATACAAATTTTTATTATCATCAAAAGACATCAAACCCAACAGATGATGAGAAGGTGAGACATAATAAGAATGGTTTTCTATTGGTACATTGTAGAAACAATGGAGTAATGTATGCAGATATTAATATTAATTTAATGAACCAGATACATATTTCTGTAATATCGTAAAGAGCCTTGTTATATCCACAGAAATTTACCCTTAAAGGGATTTTTGGGTATGTGGGTGCAGATTAAATACTATATGTTCTGAAATATTACAGATATTTCAGAAGATACTGACTTGGAAGTTTGAGTACATAGCCAATCTGTTGCACCGATTTTGGAACAATCTTCATTGATGCATGACCACAAATGCTTGAATCATGTCAGCTGACCATACATTACACAACCTTAGCCTCCTTTACATCTATGACTGGCTTTTTGGAATTTCTCCGATTTTTGTTTTTATAAAGAATCAAATTTATCATATACAGTACATGTATAAATATGAAATCGTCATATCTCATTTAATCTGTTACTACAAGTACTGTATCAGAATATATCTGTTAGCACAAAATCATTTTTATCATTCAAAGAACAATACAGGGACTGGGGCAATACACATTTACATGCCTACATTTGTATTGTGTTTAGAGGCTATGGTTAGCTGTTCAAGTGTGTCTTACTTGTTAAATTCTGTGATATGCTGTTTACTAGACACAACACATTCTTAAGACATTTCACCAATGGGAAATTGTTAAACATATTAATATTGCAATGAAGAGCATTGATTAAACAATATGTATAAACTTGATTTTATATGATTTTCAGACGAACAGCAAGATAGTAAAACAAATGGTAAATTTAACAATTGTATTGTGTTTTGCGGTATTTAAATTTAGGAGTTATATTATTTACATGTAGATTTGAATTTAGAATCTTTAGAAAATAATATTTTTATGATTATATTTCATTTTTTTTGCAATTGCTGTAAATGTGATATTATTTGCTACGTTTTCATGTACTATTTGTTAGCAACCATTGCAGAAGTAAATATTCCATAGAAATTTACCCATGTGCCTTTAACCGTATTTATTTCCATATTTCCTATTACTACAAGTTCTAAATAAAAATTGAATCGGCAAAAAGACGAAAATAGAGATTTCTAAATTATGCTTGCAGTAGTAAATTTGCAGAAAATGAGTTACACCATTATTGATGAAAAGTAATTTGCAAAATGCATTTCATTTGCAGTAGTTGTTTTATTTTATTTTGTTAGTTAATTTTATCCTTATTTTCTTCAAAGTTCCTGTATTAGAAAGAAGTTTCTCATGTGATCATTTTAACTTGGGTAGGTTAAAACATCCTGGTGACTTTGTGACCCAGATTTTTAATGGTGGATGGTTACACTACCACTATGAAATGTTATCACTGAGATTATATGATTTTCTGTTGTAAAATTCATTTTCAATTATGCATACAGTTTCCATCATATCTCAGAAAAAAAGAGAAAACACTTCATACCGTGAACAGCAAGATGATACTGGTTTTTTTTTTATGTATGTGTGCCTATTTATAGATATAGTATTTTGATGACACCACTATGTGTTTGATTCCTAATTTTTATTTCTCCCCTTGGTTATTTTCATTCCATTCATATTATTATGTAGTACCGAAATTCAAAACTTTGATACACGGCTAAATTTCTTTACCATGAAACTAACATGATTTTCACGTGAAAAAAAAATAATGCGAAATTTATGTGAATTGAGCTTTTACATAAAAATCCTGAAAATTGCCCGTTAATTGAAGTTATATATGAAAATCATATAAATTTGATATGAATGAAGAAAAAATTGCCAGAATTTAGATTATACATGAAAATCATCTGAATTTCAATTCTAATTATTCATTTTATTTTTGTGTAATATTATGATAATTTGACATAGATATAAAATGAAAGTCATGTGAGAAAATTATCTCATGATAACTGAAGTCAGCTCAGAGGAAACTCATGTGAGAAAATTATCTCATGATAACTGAAGTCAGCTCAGAGGAAACTCATGTGCAATTTCAATTGGGATTTCACATGAAAGAAATTTTGCCTGTGTATTGTTTGTTTAGAAAATGATTTGTTTGTTGTTTTGTAGTTTTTTTTTCCTTCCCTGATTCCCTTATTCTTATCATATCTAGTCTATTTTATTTGATTTTCCAGCCTATTATAGAAATGAAATAGTTTTATACAGCTATTGTAAGACATATTACTTATTGTACACAGTATCAGAGTTTCATTTGCATATTTACCGGTAGTCTTTAAAAAGTGATAAAATAAAACTATTATCCAATGACATTTGAACGTTATTCCATGTAGGTCTTTCATCATTTGCTGATAAAAAAAAAGTACGCTGAAGAAATTTGTTTACAAATATATCATATGAATGGACTTTTGTCATTTGCTAAAAAAAATTGTTTAAAACATCATTCCATGTTTGAAGTTCTCAAAGGTGTGCAACTGAGTATGATTAATATTAGTTGATTTGATTTATCATACCTTTCACAAGTATGTGTATCTTGTAGGTGTCTAAGTTAATTTTTGTTAAAGTTGTTCATGCCACGATATAGCTGCAATATTACTAAAGTTGGAGTAAAACACCAATTAATCAATCATGAGTGTGTCCTGTGGGCATTCTTTAATTTTGATGTCATTTATTTCACAGAATTGAAAAGACAGTCTTCATCACTTAGCAATAAGCCTACATCTATGTGTAAGATTCCACCAAATTTTTTTCTAAGATCCTTCCACGACTAAACTGACATGCCTGATTGCCTCCCTTGTCTAATACATCACAAAAGTTGAATTTTTTATTACCTCCCTTATCACAAATATTGAATTTTTTAACCAGTTTTGTTTTTATTTTTTATTAAGGATAACAATATCACAATACCACATCCATGTTTTATTTAGCCAACATTTCTAGAGAAATGTGGAATACACTGGTGATTTTGTGCTGTGAGATGCATTATTGTCACAGATGTGAAGATTTTTTGATAATTTGCACAATTTGTGAGAAATCTGATTTTTTGTTTGCACACATTTCGGATTTTTGATGTTTGAATTACTTTGTACAACTTTTTGCACGATTAATGTTACTCATGTTGGTTAATTAATGTTACTCATGTTGGTTAATTAATGTTACTCATGTTGGTTAATTAATGTTACTCATGTTGGTTAATTAATGTTATTCATGTTGGTTAACGACACGATTAAACTTAATGTAGTCAATTTTATTTATTGTCAATATTAAGCAATTTTATTAAAATTATTTGTTTGTTGGGTCTTTTTTTATTTTGGGGGGGGGGGGGGNGGGGGGGGTCAAAACAAAACAAAAGTTCCAACAAACATCTAATATTAATTAGATTGTTTTATTTGTACCTTGTATTCTAAAAACGACAGGTCGGTATTTTACCGACGTGCAACCTTGAGGTAGTCTTTGACAAAAGTGACCTTTCCAAAAACTAATGAAGTAGTACTAGATTAATAGAGGACATTTTCCTGTTTTTCTTTTTACCTTTTAATTGATTATGAACATTTGTCAGTGACTTGCGACAGGTGAGTAGTTTTTTCCAGGTACTCCGGTTTCCTCTACTAATAAAACTGACCGCCACAATATAACTGAAATATTGTTCAAAGTGGCGTTAAGCAACATAAATTGATTATGAAGCTTTACTATCAATTACGGGAATATGTTATGAATATATAAATATAGCTAATAAGCCATGTCAACACCAAAACACTGACTGCTGGGTGTATGATACCCTCAGAACTAACAGTCCACCAGCAGAGGTATCGACCCAGTGATAGTAATAACAATGTAGATATCTAATTTAGTGTGCACAACACATTTTTGGAATCATCATGTACGCTCAAAGTAAACATATTCTCTAAATAAAAAAATTAGCTGTCCAGTTGCCAACCTTACTGAAAGGCAGATCATGACATTTTGATGTTTGGATTTTTTTTAGAGTTGTGTTTTCTTGTTGTAGTCGTATCGCTTTGTTGAACAACAAACATCGTCAAACAATTAGTTTATATTACAAGCCTTTAAAAAAGATATAAAAAATGCAATTTGACACCTCTACATTATACATATGTTAAGATATACAAGTAGCTACATTATAAGTACTGTGATGTGTTGGTGTGTTACTCTACACACATTAAAAGCAATAAAAACACTGTTAACTATCTAATTAAATGATACCTATTGATATATATATATACAGTGGAACCTGTCTAATCTGACACACCAAGGGATCAGGAAAATGTGTCGGGATTGTACAGGATGTCGGAATACTCAAGTTTTATTTATGTTAACAGAACTACTTTGGGACCATAAATTTTTGTGGGATGTCACAGGATGTCGGAAAACTCAGGTGTCGGATTGCACAGGTTCCACTGTATATATATATATATCTACTGTGATGTATTGGTTTGTTAAATGCTAACCATGTTCATCAATAAATCAAGATTTTATTTTCTTTATCAGTGGACAAGCTGAGAAGACAGAAGGAGAAAGCTTTAGAGGAAAAATATGCAAAAACAGGTACTGTATGTTATAGGATTAAACACTTCTTTTCAGGAGTTCATTCAAGTATAAACAGTGTCGATACAATCACAAACTGAATAAATGTCAGAATCTTTTCCCTATTTTGATTATTAAACTGATTTCAGGCTTACTTTCAATCTGACACTATCATAGTTTCCCGTCGGCGGATGCCATATTGTTTATGCTGGTTGTACAAAAAAAGTTCATGGAGTTATGAGCGGATCATATATACATTAATTCTATAAGAATTATTTGGTTTATCATTCACTTCTATTTGAGCAGGAAAATTGCATTGACAGGATAATGTTTTGTTATATACTGTCACTGACCAAAATATAGCTTTTTCTGGTACCCCTGTCACATGTTACCTGCTGAGCTTTGGGAATCTAATTTTAAATCCAGTTCACTTCCTTTTAATTATGAGGCCACCACTTCTGCAATGAAAAAATGACCTATAAAGAACGGTGACCTCTCATGAGTGGGACAGTTTACTAGTATTTGACTTTCTCAGTACATCCGAAATCTTCTCATAAGAGGACTGGCCCTTGGTGGGAGTGGCCTAATATGAGGAGGACTATTGTTTTCCGAAATGCAAAAATGTATATGGTAGCTCGACATTTTATTTTCAGGAGAATATGTATTAATGATCCATGATGTTACAAATCCTCCATTCCTTGAGAGGACGTTAGAACCAGCTTTCTTACTACTCAAACTGAAACGACCTCAGGCCAAGAAGAAGCAAGTCAAAGAAGCCAAGAAGTAAGTACAATGTACCATTTTTTGCAGGTGATACAATATTTTCCATCAGTATGGGTACTTGGGTTCTTGGATCTTACTTTAATAGAATCTGAAATATTTTTTGTAAATGAAAGAACATATTAGTTCCATAAGTTATGGTATAAATATCAAAGAAGATTATATATTCTAGTCATTATTTAATTAAAAACAATTTACTGACCATGATTTTTATATTGTCATCATTCAGCTATTGTTGTGGTCTTCTACATTGAAGTGAATCTATGCACAATTTTGTTATGCCCCTGCAGCTAGGCATCAAGGTCGTAGTTTTAGCCACATCCATACATCTGGAAAGACGGAGATATTCTAGGATGATTATTTAGCCTAAAATTTAAACTGTTTATCCTTTGTAGCTAATTATTATTGTTGATCTGGTAAGAAATCGTTGTTGGAGTAATAATTATTCCCATCTTATGTTACAACATGTTTCCGTTAAGTTTATTGTTTTTATTGCTTGTTATTCTGTTTTTTATTATTGAACCTTGTACTTAGTAGTTCCCTATAAAGGATAATTATAAGTCTATTATAAAGCTGATTTGGGCCGTCATGGTCGTGATCATATGGTAGTTGGATTTATTACTGCTTATGCATTCAGTGTCTAACATTGTGAGTTCGAACCCCACTCAGGTGAGGTGTACTTGATACATCATTATGTAATAAAGTTTCACAGTGACATGCGGCAGGTTAGAGGTTTTCTCTGGTACACTCCAGTTTTCTCCACCAGTAAAACTGACCTGCACGATATAATTATTGAAATATTGTTTAAGGCACTAGACATCATAACCCTATAAAACTGATATTACTAATTATAGATGTCATGTAAATTGTGGATAGTTTCAGTAAGGTGGCAACCATTTTATTATTGAGGGGAAGGGAAATTTTTTTTTTTAAGTTTGTCTTTTATTTGGCCAAAACCAAACAATTTTACTACCGCAATATCATCCATTTTTTCCCCATATACCCTAGCTTTGTAACAAATGTTTAACAGTACATGTTATCAATGTGTATTTAGTCATCATGTGTTCAGATGAGAATATTTAGGTAAACATTAGTAATATACAAACAAGGTGTATTGTATGCAAGTTTGAGTTTTTTACCAAAAATAGAAAATTTATTTGCTTGTACATGTACCACCAAGACAAAGACTGTTGCACCAATTTTTTATTTGGTTTATTTTGATTAGTATATATTCAATTGACAAGGTATGCAAGTTTGAGTTTGTTGCCAAAAATAGAACATTTATTTGCTTGTACCACTGAGACAAGGATTGTTGCACCAATTTTTTATTTGGTTTATTTTGTCTCTGTTGATGCATCTATTGGTATATCTTGTTTCTATTTGGTGGGGCTTCTTTTGGAAAGGGGAAGCATTTTGTTTTTTTATTCAATTCTTTGCAGATGTGGTGGATATGATTATCATATTGTTGTATGGTAATATGTCGCTTCACTCAGGATTTTGTCTTTTCAATCAAATTAAAACTAAAGCTTCAGACCCATGTGGACATTGATTGAGTCCTGCAAGTATTCCTATAGGTGTTTAAAATTACAAATGATGGAGATTAGGTGTCCATGATAAAGTCGTATGTGTACCTATGTCTTTAGGTGTTAGGGTTATGGTGTTTAACACCACTTTCAACAATATATCAATTATATCGTGGCGGTCAGTTTTATTGATTGAGGAATCTGAAGTACCCGGAGAAAACCACTGACCTGTCACAAATCACTGACAAACTTTATCACATAATGTTGTATGGAGTACACCTCACCATCAGCGGAATTCGAACTCACAATTGTGGTGGTGATAGGCACTGATTGCACACGTAGTTGTAAATCCAATTACCATAAAATCACGACCATGATGCCCCCATGTCTTTAGTTTTTGCCATTAGTTCTATTTGTCATCCAACAAATAGGGAACATCATGGCTGTGATTGTGATCATATAGTAGTTGAATTTACAACTGCCTATGGAATCAATGCATATCACCACTAACATTGTCAGTTGTTCAAGTTCTGCTCTTGGCGAGATGTACTTGAAACAACATTATGTGATCAAGTTTGTCAGTGACTTGCAGCAGTTAGATGTTTTTTTGTCAGGGTACTTCAGTTTTCTCCATCAATAAAACTGACTGAAACAGTTAGTATAACTGAAATATTGTTAAAAGTGGTGTTTAACATCCATAGGCTGACCACACATTCAGCATACCTGTTGGTTTCACAAGATATTTTCTAACATTAATATTTTCTAGTCAGAGACATGTTCAAAGTTTTCATGGTCAAGGATTTGTTTTTAACTTTCCAGACTTAGATGTAAGATTGTAACACATGGAACGAGGATTAATAAAATAACAAAATTGATTTAAAGTTGTATAACTTTTTGAATGTATAATTTGTATAGTTGTAATTTTTGAATTACAAGCATACAAATTAATTATTGTTATACATTTGCTGATAAGTTTTGTATTATAAATATCAGAATTTCTTTTGTACAGGTAAACATTATTTTTATTATTTTAAATCATTATTTGATCTATAAATTATCTTCTTTTCTTTAACAAATCTAATATTTATAGTATTAACTTTTTTGTTGACTTTTTCAAATGATAAAAGGAAGATTGTGCACCTTATTTATAAAGTTTTGAAAATTTCTCAGCTTATTTTATTTAGAAAAATGATTCAGTTTATATTTTTAGCTTTAATGAAAATATGCTGGCTTATATTTCTAAAAACAAGTAAAAACTAAAATTTTGAATTTTTACTTAAATGTAAAATGGTATGGTAAAAACAGAAATTGTTTCTTTCCGACTCTAAATAAAGCTTATTGTATTGTATTGTAAATGATTTTGGCTTTACTATTTGGTTTTAAATGGGAGATAACTGTATTATTTTTGTTTTAAATGGGAGATAACTTTACTGAACTTTTATAACCATTTGAATACTCTTTACATATTTGTATAGATCCAAATAACACTCAGGAATGGTAAAGGTAACTGTAGGAAAATAGACTGTGTGGCTATTATTTAGAGTTTTTTACTATTATATTTTTATAGCTTTTATTTCTAGACAGGTACATTTGTAATTAGCTGCAGGTTTAAAGAAACCTATGCCAACCAATTGAACAGTAGATTGTTTGTTTTGTGAAAAAAAAAAAATGAGAATATTAGTAACTATTTAGAAAAAAACACCACAGCTTCTTATATAAAAATTCACAACAGCTACAGTAATAATTTGCTAATAATAAAAGATGACTGCCATTGCATTTTTTTCTTTCATGCTTCATTTTGTAGTATCTGCATATATAAATACAGTAAATCTTGTAATAGTACAACCATTTGTATACAATATTATGATAACAGTCCTTATGATGAACACTAGACCTCCATCCCAAGACCAGTAATACTTTGTTCCTACCAGTTAATTTTTCAAGTTTTTATTTAGAACTACAGTGTATATAAAGATAAATTCAAGAATTGATTCAGACCAATAAATTGATTCAGACCAGTAAATTGATTCAGACCAGTAATTTGATTCAGACCAGTAAATTGATTCAGTAAATTGATTCAGACCAGTAATTTGATTCAGACCAGTAAATTGATTCAGACCAGTAAATTGATTCAGACCAGTAATTTGATTCAGACCAATAAATTGATTCAGACCAGTAAATTGATTCAGACCAGTAATTTGATTCAGACCAGTAAATTGATTCAGACCAGTAATTTGATTCAGACCAGTAAATTGATTCAGACCAGTAAATTGATCAGTAAATTGATTCAGACCAGTAAATTCTAATTTTTATTTCCTAGGACTGTAATAAGAATTAGTAAGTTGTCTGACTATCATAGTCACACCAAAAATAAATACTATAGTATAGTATATTTAAAAATTTGAAGGAAAAAAAATAGAATTTTGTAACCTCTATATGTGTCCACTTGCTACAAGAGGACAAAAATTGGAGGTGAGCGAAATAAAAAAAAAATTGTTGATACTGATATCAATTTGTATTATACTCACCTTTATTTATATGAAAATTTGGTTAAATAAATTAGTTGTGTATACACAAGAAATTAGAAAGACTGTATACTGATACTTCTGTTACAATCAATATATCAAAGGATTATGGAATGTGTGCATACTATACACCAGTGTGTAATATATGGTAAATGATAAGATAGGTATTATTACAAGATTTTACTGTGTATTAGATCTGGCTAATTTAATTTTTATTAAAAAGATTTGTTATTATTTATAAAAGTTCCACCTAATCTGATTATATAAGATAATAACAAAATTATGTTGTTTACTGAAACCAAATCAACGGTAATAACCATAGTGAATCTGAATCTGGATCAGTGCGAGGTGTACAACATTATGTGATATAGTAGGGCAGTGACTTACGACAGGTCAGTGGTTTTCTCCGGGTCCTTCGGTTTCCTCTACCAATAAAACTGACCGCCACGATATAAATGAAATATTGTTGAAAGTGGCATTAAACACCATCAAACAAACAAACAAACAAACAATTATTCTGAAATCATCAGTTTTATTGAGTTTTTAGGAAGATTGATTTTAAAATTATTATTTTCAAAAGTAATAACCAGGTTTTTTTTTTAAATCTTCAAAATCATATTTCTAGTTGTCTTTCTTACAATTTTTTGGTGTAATGAAAAATAATTAAATTTAATAATTTCTGCTAATATGGAAACATTTAAAAAAAAAACTAATAATAAAAAAAAAACTATAATACATTAATTTTTTTTTTTTTCAGATGGGACACATCCCAGCATATTAAATCCCAAATGAGAGTAATGGACAATATGGCAGAACCCGCGACAGATGATCAATGATAGACAACTCTAGCCAGCAGAAAATTCTTGTCTTTCACTAATTTATATATTAATTGCCTTAACTTGCTGCCACACTTGAATTACAGTAAATTGTACCAAAGATCTTGTGTTGAAAAAATATTTTCATCACAATGGCTTCATAAACTTGGCATAATTTGATAATGTGATATTGATTGTTTTTACTTGGGTCATAATTATTAATAAATTGTTTGTTTGCCCAAATACGACATACAACAAAAAATGTGCTAAATATAATGATAAGGTATCTGACTGCAACTTCTAATGCAATTTGTTTGTATCGTCGGATTTGATTGGTTACTATTCTACGAAAAATTATCACATCGCTAGGTAAACTCAATTTGCAACCATAAAAGCGATGATTTACGTCCGCAAACCTTAAAATACAATACAGTTATTTCCTAATTATTACACATTTTAAAAGAAAGCAAAATTACCTACCTACCTACCCATGTTCAACACCAATGGGTCGTGTTTGGGAAAAAAAATGTTTTGTTAAAGGTGGCCTTGTTGTATACCAATAGTTTTCACTTCATAATGGATGACATTTTTCAATCACAACCAGTTTCTTATTCGTGAAATATGCCAGAATCTCACAAATAAAAATCACTTCATACATAAAATTAAACATTTGTGATATTATTTCAATACATTCCAAATATTGTTTCATTTTTTAAAATAAAATAGGTGATTAAGGATATTGACTGCGATATATATTCTTTGTGTGAAACTGTGCAATTAAACTTTAAAACCCCTCTAATTAGAGATAGAAAATATTTAATGTTGAAAAAAAGCTCTCTTGCAAATTAGTGGGAAAAGTCCCCCTCGACAGTCTTACCGAAATCAAAGTTTCCACTGATCTGCAGATTTCCTCTTTTTTGTGCTGTGCAAACTATTTTGAAATAATATGTGTCAAACTTGGTCCAAACAGCTAGAAAATGGAGGTATTCAGATACTGAATAAGGGGTTTCCTCTTTTTTTTTATCAGTGTCAGAGCACTGTCAATGTCATCTGTAGTCCTCATGATGAGCACCGGTCCTTCAGACCAAGACCAGTAAAACTTTGTTCGGACCAGTAAATTTTTCAGTTTTTATTTAGAGCTACAATGTATATAAAAATAAATAAAAAAAATTTGATTCAGAGCAGTAAATTCAAATTTTTATTTCGAGGACTACATCTGTGGCCTTATAAGTGGCTAATTTCTTGATAATTCAGTCTATTTAGTTTTAGTTGTATTTATACAGATCAAGACATCAATGATTATATCATATTTATTGATTATTAAAGGGTATGGTAGTTGGATTTGCAACTACCTATGCAATCAGTGCCTATCACCACTAACATTGTGAGTTCGAATCCCACTCAGGTGAGGTGTACTAGATACAACAAAGTTTGTCGGTGACTTGCGACAAGTCGGTGTTTTTCTCTCTGTACTCTGGTTTCCTCCACCAAGAAAACTGACGGCAACGATATAACTGAAATATTGTTGAAAGTGTCATTAAACACCATAACCCTAGTCTTTATATCAATATATTTAAAAATATAGAGAAAACTTCATTTTCACTTGTGATCTGTTTTAAATCAATAAATCAGTGTATTTCATTGGCATCTAGTAATTAATATTTTAAATCAACCCTAATTTACACCAAAGTGAGTATTATTCTTAAATATAGTATCCATTATTTTATAACATACGGGGGTATACAATTTTTAGCATTATAAAATATTTTAGTAGTTCATTTAGATACATTGGCATTAAAAGCATTTACAATGCCTATTTTAAAATAAAAGTTGGCTTGAATTGTCCACATTTCATTCGAAATTTTTAAATGTCACATATCAAACATATAGTATATATTTGTTGAAATGATAATTGGAGAAATATGTGCTTTGTGTACAGTATGATTTATTATTTTCTGTCATTTCCAATATTGACTTTGATATTGGCCCAGAGAATAGTATGCACAGGATGATTCATTACTACCGGTACCTGTCATGTCCAATATTGACTAGCTATGGTATTGGCCCCATATCATCCCTCTAGTGTCAGGAATAATAAGTACAATAATCTGAAAATTGTAGGAATTATGGTAGCAATATATCTTGTTGCGGGTTTTTCCTTGAGTGCTTTTGTCTTTTTGTTCTCAGCTGTTATGTTTCTGTTTCTATTTATACATTTTAATATTTTTGTAGCAGTTCCTTCAAAATTTAAGGTCACTAGTGTAATACCTGATTTTTTATGAATTAAATCAAGAATACAGCTCAGTCTAACCGACTGGAAAAACCAACGTTTTAAATCACAGATTTGGAAAACCAGTGCTTTAAAACAAAATTATCAACATTTGTGATATGTTAGTATTTTTGGTACAGTAGAATTTGGTATTAACTGATGAAAATATGCCAAATACATGTAAAATGAAAAATTGCAACACTGACTGCCATTTTCCGTTTGTTCAACAAGGTTTTTCTTTAGATGATGTTGAGAAATAAATAAAAATTAACAACTGAAAACTAGTGGTAATAATATGGGATAAGATAATAAACTATGTAGCAAACTTTTTTTTTTATAGTAAATACAATGTGAAACATTTCAAATTATCTCCCTTCAACAGGTTAAGTAAGGGAGATAATAAAAAAAAATTGATTGTCTCCCTTTCCTAATAAGGGATATAAGTATTAATGTTTCACATTGAATAATCTTATATATTATAAACTTAAAATAGGTTCAATAAATTCATGTCATTGCACTAAACTTTCAGCGTAAACCATTCACATTTAAATTCGGCAAACTTTTTTTTATAAGTTTTCTTTGCTGTGATATTCTTGAAATTTTGCAAACATATTTTTATTTTTTTAATGTTTCATTTAGTTCCAAATAATATTTGAGGCTCTAAAAAGGTCATATACAATCTCTGGTGGGTTTCAAAACATCATTCCACATTTGGAAACCTTTAACATTTCAGAGAAAAATAACATTGATATAGTATAAGTGGGTTTTTTCACGATTATCATATAAAACATTGTGATTTTATTTAGTGGACAGGAAATTAAGCATTTTTCATGTATTGTTCACTAAAATTAACCTTAGTATATATGTGAAGGTAAAAGATTGTATCCTTGTTTCTGGATAAGTGAATACAAATTAAAATACATATACCAGGAATTTGTAGATATTGAAAACATGTGCAAGAAAATAATTCTATTATACCTAAAAAAGCCAATATTTCCCTACTGGAATAAAGTGCTTAAAGAAAGGGGCAAACAAAAAAATAAAAGAATATAATGAAAAAGAATATGATAAACCTGAATAAAATACAGAATAATATCTTTATTTTTCATGATCATTAATGTACAGTGAATAAAGGGAAATCTACATACTCACGGAAAAAAAACATTTATACGGCAATTTAAAATCTGACCTTCAATCTTAGAAAGTGACCTTTATACAGCCTCAAGTTTTGTGACAAAGAGAAGTGTTCTACACTGCTGTTGTCTCATAAATTGTTACAAAATTTTATTTTTATTTGTTATTCTTTCAAATACATTATTTATATTTATATTTTATAGATTTTAATTTTTACACTATTTTATGGTCTGAAATTGTCAAATAAAATAAGTTTATGTTACATGTATTCTGTTTTTTACAATGCAAGTTCATGCTTTACATGGCATATGGCCAAGAATTGACTGTTTACCATTAACCCTTAGTTTACAGTTGCTAGGGACACAATAGAAAGACATTTGACTCGAGTCTGTTAGTGATACTTCAGTTGTGGTCATCAGGTCAAGGGTTATTTAGGTTATTTTCCATCAAGAATTGCCTCCCCTTATCATCTTCTTACATTGCTCCAAATTAAACCAAATTTAATTCTGATACCCTTTATTTGGTTTCTAATGTAATGGTTAGAATCTTTGCCTCGAGTGTGATTCAATCCCATGGTCAGACTATAAAATTAGCATTTTCTGCTTTCCTGCTTAATCCACGGCATTGAAGAGTACCGTCAAAAGGAGACAGACTGGTTAGCTCATAGTGGGGATAAATTCTCCAAAACCATGGAGATGATTGAACTAAAACTAGATGATCCTCCAAAAAAGATTACTCATCTGTTTCTGATCTAAGATCAAATATCTCCACCGTGAAGGTAATAGTTTCTAATTTGTCAAATAAAAAAACCACAGGATTTGTAGTGGCCATATTGGAAGTTAAATCTGAATAAAATGAGGAATGTTTTTTGAGAATCTGCAATCGATGCAAATGGTCCAGTGGTTTCTGTGGAATTGAATTGTCTAATCATGTGACTATAAATGATCCAATAGAAAATAATCACATAGTGAGGTAAAATAATATAAATGGTATCATACAGTTATTTTATGGATACTATGTTGGGTATAATAAAATGAGTGGGCAGTCATCGTCATGATCATATACATTGTAGTAGTTGGATTTACAACTTCCTGTGCAATCAATGCCTATCACCACTAAAGTTATGAGTTCAAATCCCACTCATGGCAAGGTGTACTTGATATTTTATGTGATAAACAAATTTAGTGACTTACAACAGGTCGGTGGTTTTCTCAAGGTACTCCAGTTTCATCCACCAATAAAACTGAAATATTTTTGGAAATGGCATTCAACACAATAACCCCTATAATAAACGATTACTGTAACAGAAGGTGAATATCAACAATGGTTCAGCATGTAACCAGGTGGCAGATAGGGGGGGGGGGGAGGCACTCTCCATGAGGGTGTTGTCAGGTTATAATATGGAAAGTCTGATGATGGGCAATAGTAGGTTACCCGTTTGAAGAGAGCCACACTCCCTGCAGGATAAAGACATCTTTTTGTAGATTTGGAAAGAGTAGGCACGTTGTAGCCGCTTCAACAAACTAAATTTTTCATCCCTTCCCAAATCTCCATTCCTGCAGTGGCAGCCAAAAGCTGTTGCCACATTCCTCACTCTCTTCTTTCTGTATTTTATATATTGTTGAACTTGATCTTGTTCTAAATATAGCTGAAATACTGCTCACTGGACGTTAACCAATAATCAATCAATCAATAATTGTTACCCTCAGGGTTGTTTTTTTCTTCTTCAAATGTCCACTTCCCAAGGAGAATGCATTAGCTTTTCACATTTCAATCTTTATCTCAGAAATCAGTGGAACAAATGGAGCTAAACTTGGCAAAAGTTGGATGGTAAGCATTATTTTATTTTTCCGTTCGTTTGGAAATTCAATATGCTTGCTGCTAAGCCAACTAAAACATAACTCTATAAATGTTAGTAAAAGAACTGCCTAGTGCATGAATCTACAAAAAGTTACATCAAATAATAGGTCTGAGAGTACTCTAGGAAATTTACCAAGTTAACATTCAAATATTCTTAAATTCACATTGTTTCATGTCACAGCTTTTGTTCTTAGATCCCAGAAATGTGCGGTTGCTAAGTACTTTTGCAAACAAACAAAAAATAGGGGGCCAGAGTCTTCCAGAATATTTAAATTCAATAGGTCTACATCACAGCTATTCTTCTTGTTCCAGAAATGTACGAATGGATGCTAGGTAATATTAAGAAATAACTGGGAGAATAGGTGATCGAAATAGAGTGAAAACTATAGGGCTTTTGCATCTTTGACAAGGTACCCTAATTATGCTAATTGACTGAAATTTCAAATATCTCCTAAACAGAGACCACATAATTATTATTACATGATAGGAATGTTCATTACATAACCTCAAAAACATTTGTGGGCTATTTTGTCCATCGGAAATCCGAGATGGCCATCACCGCAGGACAGTTTTAATATAGAACTGAACAAGAAGTTCTTCTCCAAAAACTATAAATTTGATTGAACTCAAACTGTGCATGAATAATCACTGGATTGTGCCATACAAAATTTTTGTTTGTTGTGTCAATCAGAATTCCAAGATGGTTGCTACTGCAGGCGTGGTAGTAACGTGCGAGTCTATAGGTAAAAAAATGTTTTTAAATTATTCTACCCTGAAACGACTGAACTTTTTGAAAGCAAATTTGGCCAGAATATTCTTTGGATGAACCTCTACAATATATGCATATTTGTGTCAAATGGAAATCCAAGCTGGCAACCATATAAAAAAGTTTTAATATACGATCCTATGGGAATATAAATAAATTTTCTCAGTAACTAGTTTGAACCTAAAGAGTATACAAATAGTCTTTAAATAGTCCTGTACACTGTGTTTAAATGTAGGAGGAGTTGTACATACAAACACTTGATGTAATATTCTCTAATTGAACTAGAGGCTCCCAGGAGCCTGTAATCGCTCACCTGGTTTTCAATTTGACATCTAAAGTTGATAGAAATGGGGGGGTGTTGCACATAATTTTGAAAGTGGGTCATCCAAAGATCATTTCAACTCAAATTTCTGAGCAAAAGATTTTGCTGTGATTTTTTCCTCATAATATTCCTAAACGGAATAAACTGGCTGAAAAAATCTCACAGAAAAACCCAGAATATATGTTAAACTACTCATTGCCATGTAGCTGCAGTTAAAATTTGAGCTCATTTTGATTTGTAATAAAGCAGAAATTGACAACTCAAGAAATTTCTATTTTTAGTAACAGCAGCCATTTTGAATGGAGGGTGGGGCTGTCGGATACATATTGAAAGGGGATCGATCACCCAAGGACCATCCCAGCCAAATTTGCTTTAATTTGGTTCAGCGGTTTCAAAGGAGAAGATTTAAATGTGATCTTATTTCAAAATATGGCTAATTTGCATAATCGGTATAAATCGGCTGAAAGAAAAATTTCACAGAAAAATCCGGAATATATGTCAAACAACTCCTTGCCATGTAGCTGCAGTTAAAATTTGAGCTCATTTTGGCTTATACTAAAGCAGCAATGGACAATTGAAGAAATTTCTATTTTTAGTAACAGCAGCCCCGCTGGTGGCCATCTTGGATTTTCAATTGGTTCAAAAAGCAACAACACTTGGTTAGCAGCTTGCAATGATCATTCATGACAATTTTCAATTCCATCCTCCATGTAGTATCGGAGAAGAAGATCTTTGAAATTTCAGCCAATCAGAGGCTATTATGTCCCCTGGCAGCCATATTGGATAACCAATCGGAACAAAAAGTAACAACAATTGATCAGAACCTTGTCAGGAACATTTCTGCCAAGTATGGTTCCAATCCATCCAGTGGTTCTTGAGAAGAAGTTTGTTTTACATATTTCCCATAGGGTCGCTATGTTAATTATGTCCCCCACTGGTGGCCATCTTGGATTTTCAATCGGTCCAAAAAGTAACAACACTTGGTTAGCAGCTTGCAATGATCATTCATGACAATTTTCAATTTCATCCTCCATGTAGTATTGGAGAAGAAGATCATTAAAAATTTCAGCCAAATGAGAAGCTTTTATAGCCCCTGGCAGCCATGTTAGATAACCGATCGTAACGAAAGTAACAACACTCGGTTAGACCATACAAATGAACATTCCTGCCACGTTTGGTCCCATTTGCTTCAGTGGTTCTCTAGAAGAAGATTGAAATGTTTACGGACGGACGGACGACGGACGCCAAGTGATGGCAATAGCTCACATGACCCTTCGGGTCAGGTGAGCTAAAAAGGGCAATAACTTCTTCATATAAGATCAGATCAAACTGCCATAGAGGGTTAGGTTTATAGTGTTTAATGCCACTTTCAACAATATTTCAGTTATATCGTGGCAGTCAGTTTTATTGGTGGAGGAAACCGGAGAACCTTAAGAAAACCACCAATAAACTTTTATCACATAATGTTGTATCAAGCACACCTTGCCTGAGTGGGAATCAAACTCATAACGTATGATTGCATATGATTGTAAATCCAACTAGCATACAATCATGACGGCCCCTACTGCCATAGAGAGACATAATAACCAGATCAATGATACAGATTTAGAACAGTTTCTATTTCAGTTAAGTTTTGAGGATACAAATATTTGGGTGTCCAATCGAGGACTGATGCATGCCACATGTTGTTGGTCATATTGAAAACAAAAATTTCTAATCAAAATATTTTTATTGTCATTTAGCAAGACATCTACTCCTGTGGTAAAAATAAAACCTAAAAGTGACTGATGACACATATATACCATGAACTATTTACACTGTCTTATACAACCTGTAAAACTATATAGATCATTGTGTTACCTCAGGTCTGTTTTAAATAGGTCAAGTTGATTAGGGTACAACATGGTTTGTTTTAAATAGGTCAATTGATTAGGGTACAACAATTGATTACACTGTTTTCACTTCTGTATATTTAAGTTCCACCACCAACCTGATTTTTTATATATGAGTGAGCCCAGAGAGACAAATTAATGTAATTATTATTGTTTTGTAGAATTGAAGACGACAACTTTCTTTGGATACATTGAATTATATGGCATGATTTTTTGGGTTTAAAAAAAAAAAATCAGCTGATTTTAGATGCCTCTATGGTTAATTCAAAATGGATGGATCATGTATGCTTGGTGCCACTTGCGAAGATAAATCAGTTGTATAGTGGTGGCCTATTTTATTGTTGGGAGGAAGCTTTAGTACTCGGAGAGACCGTTGACAAACTATAAGGTTGTATGGAGTACAACTCACCACAGCCAGGAGTCAAACTCACAATATCATTTTCCTTTACTTTTACAGCTTACATCTTTCTAAATTAACCCCAAAAATCCAAAATATAATTGGTGTAAAAGGCTTTCTGTACCATAATTATTTGAACAATCTAAAACAGGGGAGGTAATTCAATAAATCTGGCAAATTTCAACATTAACATGATAAAAAGAGACTTCAATCCTACTAAATATACAAAATAAATAAATATTTAAGCAAATAAATAACAAGAAATTGGTTTAAAAAAAAAACAAAGAATTTATACAAATTATGCTTATAGCACCAACATTCCTTAAAAAGATTCAACCAGGTAATACCTTACAAATTTATGTAATAAATTTGAACATCTAGTTATCTCCCTTATCCATTTCATAGACTATTATTTATCTTAGACATATACATAGTATACATATAGATACAGAGATAATTCAGAGAAATTGTCCTTTTTCTCAAAGAAAAATATTTCAGACATTTTCATTTTGTTTTTAAAGGTCAATTCTGAAGAAAATATTTTTGTATTCTTAAGTATATCGTGTCTGACATGACCAACAGAAAACTACTAATCTAATGCATATAGTGAATATTCTCTAAATACATGTACATCCGATCCAAAACTTTCAAAAATAGGGTTTATAATTATATACATGTATACAGTAGAGAATAGCGACTGGTAAACCAGGAATCACAAAAAAAATTTCAGACAATTTTTTAGATTCAAATTGATATCTGTTTAAAGATTCAAAAGCCTTGATCACTGATAAGACCTTTCACGGTTTATCATTGTATGTTTTGCCAAATGAGATGTTTTCAAAGTTGTCTAAACGAAAAAACTGATATAAGAGGAATATTATTATTGGGAATGAAGAAAGACAGGACCACTTCATAGCATTTCCATTTAGATTATGAATGTTCTTTCAATTTGATTAATAAACTACAATATAACAATTTTAGTATTAATGTCCACAAACATACTCCTGCGTGTGTATATGGTCATGAAACAATGATATCTAATCTTTTTCAGAGGTGTTTACCCCAAATGAAGGCTATCAGTAGTATTGGCCAGTTTTATCAGTAGTTTTGGACCTCTGTCAGTAGTATCACCGTTGACGCGAACTTTCTGAAAAAATTTTTTTAATTAAGATGCCATTTCCTGCATTCTGACAGTATCAGTCATTTTTTGAAGATACTAAAGAAAGCATTTTTATAGGATTTATTACATTTGTTTCTGAAATAAATGACAGGGAAATTTGTTAAGCTCAGTGATGTCCTATTAGCATAATGTATGCTATTCAGTTAAGTAGTAGTCCAGCTGCACTATTAGAATAATATAATTAATTCAATTCTACTAGCTACATGTACATCAGTTCGATCATAGTAACTATTGTTCACAAAGTTTTAATTTCACTCACAAAAGCTTATGACAGATACAGACACCAATGATACCAGAACATCCCTGGATGGGTTAAAAAAAAAAAATGGGCCAAAATGACAAAGTCCAAAATTGAAAAAAAAATTGGGCAGTACTTGCCCTAGAAAATAAGGTTTTCATCCCCCCAAACCTTATAAATCCCGGACCAAAAAGAAGGGAATAAAGAAAGAAAACGAGAGGTGTGGGTCAGGTTCATTTATAAGATATGAAACCATACACCATCTCTTGCCTACTATAGAATTATCGTGAAGTATAAAAATGACTACAAACCTTGAGCAATCTTTGAATCATGAAACATAATTTTGAAAGCCCCACAAATGATTTCATAGACATGTTCGTTTGTTTCATGGTGTTTAAGTTCTTATGACTCAACGTGTCTTTTACAATAATTTTTTCTGCCATTACTACGAAAAATCAGACTTGCACACGATGCAGTGCACAATACATTTCTCCACGCTTGGGTGTCGTCAAAGGCCACAAATCGTGATACGAGTCTTTATACTTCTGCAAAGATTGTTTTCTTTTCTTTGGCGGCATACGATTGACATCGTGATCTTCTTCCTCCAAATCCAGAACCTTTGCAGCTTTGGCTGCTGACATCTTTTCATTTCGGATTTTCAAGCGAGCACATTTTTCAAACGCTAAACAGACGATAAATTAGAAGAATTCCAAATGCATTCGAAGTCTTGATCGCTTTAACGTTTTATACGTTGATTCATATATACAAGTATTCAAGCACTTCGTGGAAAATTAAGTGTGGGAAATTATAATTTTGAAATGCTACAGAAACCGTACTTTCGCGAACAAATCCGTAGTCCATATTTTGCATCTCAAATCCGTGGAAAATACGGAAAATCCGTAATAGTAAACACCTCTGCTTTTTGGTTTTTGTCTACATATTTATATTAAACGTCTCCACCTTATCTTCAGATCACCTGGTAGAGAAGCTGATCTAAATTCAGCTTTATAGGGGGAGACAATCTTATTTCAATTTAACAAGGGGAGATAATTTTCAACTTGCTAAGGGGAGTTAACCTTATATGGCTTATTTCAACTTGGTAAAGAAGGTTATAATAAATGTAGATTATTCAATAATCATTTAAAAATAGAAAATCAACATTTTCAGAGACTCTTGCAGGATTGCAACTTATCAAGAATTATTTCTACAATTGAAAGTGTTAATATTGTGTTTAAGAAAACAAGTTTATCTAATGTAAATAAAAAATACTGCTTGACATGTACCCTCATCTGTAATGAACAAATACAATTAACAATATACAGAACCTATATACTTCAACAAAATAACAGTAGCAAAATAAAACAGGGAAAATGCACTGCTCAACTAAACAAAAAAACCAAAAAAAAAATACGAAGACATGAAATGTTTCATTGTATTATTCCCAGATATTGCAGTAATGTTTTAAATACAAGTTGAACACAAATGATTTTGTCCATGTAGAAACTAAAATGTTTAAAAAAAAAAAAAAAAAATCATTCAATTATGAAAAGAAAATTGAAATAGTGATGGTCAACATAAACAGAGTTGCATCTAGAATTTTGCCCATAAGAAGGAATCTAATGTCCCATTTGTCAACATGAAAAACAGGGACAATTTGTTGAGAGTTTGTGTACACAAGGTTCAGAACAATCTACACAAAGGAGAGTTTTATGTGCTCAATACACACTTCCTTGACAAGCATTTTCAAATTAAATGGGCATTTTTACAATGCCCCTCCTAGATTCATCTGAACATGTACACAATTGATTTGCATTGTAAATGTCCTTTATTATGTTAACTGATATGTTGAATGGAAAAATAAAAACAGAACTGCAAATATAATATGAAACGAGACTCATTTGGTCCTGAATCGCTCACCTGGTTTAGAATTTTTGTAAGAATAATTCCCACTTTTCGGCCCCTACTAGCTCCACCCCATGAAGGATCAACTTCATTTTGCACATACACCCGCATATCTCAATTTCCTCTTCCCAAGGATCATCACTGTCAAGTTTGTTCCGCTTGGTTGAGCAGCTTTGTTGTGGAAGATTTAAATGTAAAATATGATGTTGGATGCTAAGTGATACTAAAAACTTCCATGGCCCTTGGCCAGGTGAGCTAATAATAATATACAATGTTTGAAATTAAGTCAAGTAAATTATTCAAGTCTGTTTACATTAAATCTTAATGCTCAGGGGAAAAAAATACATTTTGAAAGCACTTTGGTAGAAAAGTGTACATCAAATTCATCAAAATTCCAGTTTGATACAATTGGATAAAAATCTACAAAAAAATGTCCTTACAAATCACTTTAAATACAATAGTCTATATCATACATGTACAAAACAGTAAAACCTTATTTCATTATCTATTGCATTGTTTGACACAACACACAAAGCCACTTTTTTTTTCAAGATATTTCCCCCATGTTTATTTTATTCTTTTAACATACCACAAGCACAGTAATTCCCCTCTTGTAAGGCCACTCTCACCAAAGGCTGCCCTTCTTGTCAGGTCAGATTTCAGATGCACCGAGATAGTAAAAGACTACTAAATTGTCCCCCCCCCCACCAAAGAGAGACCACCTCTCTTATAAAGCTACTTTTTCATTGCAGATGGGGGTAGCCTTACAAGAGTGGGACTACTGCACCAGTAAATTTTTTCAACAATTGTTTCCATTTTTACAAATCACAGGGGTTTAAATTCATTTTTTTAATCTAAAAGTTATAAATTTACTTTGCCAATAAGATATACATGATACTCTCCAAATGAACCAAAAAATGAGTCAACAAAATTGAAAATAACAAAAGCTTTTTGTATCAGTGAATCATGGGAAATTTTATTTATTTTGTTGATTTTCGTAATAAGAAAAATTTTTGCTTGTTCGATTGTCATCTCCTAAATTTGGATGTTCCCATTTTGCCACAAATATAAAATCCATGAAAAAAACATAAAAATTATATTATGGTAATATAAACGTCATTCACTGGTTTCAAGTGTGCTACACAAAGTCTCGGTTGAATTCTATATTACATGTTAAATTACACCTGGAGTGAAATGGAAGTATAAACCCTAAATTCTGCTAAACAAAGGCCTATGGGGAGTTATGCAAAATCTTCCTTTGGTCTCCTTCCCACCAGTGGAAGATGGCCTGGACAAATATGCTGTTTATAAAATGTGTGGCCTAAGCCTATTTCTTGCAAAATCTTGTTTTAATATTAAAATTCAAAATTGTGATGCTATAAGGTTTTATTGAAATTCAAAATTCAAATTTTATCATATAAATTATTTGTACCAGTAGCTTATTATTTCTCCCATGATCCTACAATATAAAAAAAAAACAATATTGAATTTTAAGATAATTGTTATTTTTCATTACACACACATTTATCAAAATTTCAAGAAGAGATCAGAAAAGAAAACATGAGAATTTGTTTTAACCTTGGAAGTTGTCAAATAAATATAGTTATTTTGATTTTTAACAAATTAAAACTTCTATTACATTCCTCCATTTTTTAGAATTGCAAACTTACGTAAATAACTTGGGAACAAATTTCCTCAACTAAAATGTTTAAGATTTGCTTCAGTTCGTTTTTTAAGAAGTGAAAATTAAAATGCTCCAGAAATAAATATTTTATTTTCATAACCCATTTATTGTTACAATTGGACATTCAAAATGCATGTTATTAATTTTTAACACCCAACAAGAAAGAGTCTCTTCCTGAATTCACATTGAATTTGACGAGATACACCTTTTACACACGCATCTCATATGAGACCGGAAGTGGTTTGAAGACTTTGAATTGTTTCTTAATATCATGTATCTTTGTATGATTTTACTAATGGGTGATTTAAACTACAAACAATAATTTGGTCATGGTTCCCTGTCTATGATGAGCCTAAGAAACAATGGTACCAGATCAAACCGCAAAATATAAAAAAAAAAAATACCCCCAGGGTTGCATTTGCAGTTAAATACATTACCTATGCATGCATTGAAGGATCATGGCTTTGTTTACATACAAATTCCAAATAAAAATGATTAAGAACTAAAACTGATTAATAGATATTGCAAACGCGCTGTCATGTATGTGGGTGTTATGTACGTATATGTCATGCATGAAAATGAATTGAGACAGATTGCACAATTTGAAGGTAGATTTTTATGAAGTTCCTACAAGTAGGTAAAAAAGTGATATATCATAATGCCTCAACAATACATACATCTAAAAAGATAGTAAACAATTTTAACTTTTCAAGATTGCATAAATACACATAAAACTGAGGAGAAAAAAAAATAATTGCTTAAATTTTTCAAAAATTTTAAACCTTTTCATTCTTTCTGTGCAAAATTGCTGTTTGAAGATGAAATTTTAGAGCACAATAAAAAAAAAATCTTCATTTTGTTTGTGTCTTTCTGACAACTACATTTGTATTTCTACTCGGTCTAGACCCGAAATAAAAAGATTTTTAAGAAATCCAGTCTCTTCCATGGCCATTTACCAGCCATAATTTTTTTTCAGTTGTATTTCTTTACTTTCCTATAATTTTGTATGTATTTTATTATAATTTTTTGTAATTTCACTGGAGATATTTAACTGAACATTTCTCTCCCTAATTTACATATTTCAAATAAAAAAGTCTACTAATTATTTACTGCAGTCCTATGATTCTTAGTCCTGCAGTAAATAAGGCCTGAAATCAAACCAAGAACAAGAAAATCTGAAGAACGTCATAAGCTATAAACTACTGTTGTTTGATTGGTCATTTTAAAGGTCTGTCACTTGGTAGTGAGCTGCCGAATGCTTCATCGGTGGAACTTGGGGTGTCGGTTGTTGACCGTAGGGACTAGCACTGTGTTGTTGGTTATACCCATAATTCACTCCATTCTGAGTGGATGCATTTGGTGGTGGGGGACGACTCGGATACGACTCCAATGAGGCAGGCATGATTGCGATACTGTCTCGTTGTTTTCCTGACGAATCACTCGTTAGTTTATTCTGTATGTTGTGGGTATAGGGATCAAAATAAAACTGTTCATCAGGAAACATGACAGAAAGCCGCTGTATATGGCAGCCATGACAGAGCAGATGTTCCTCTAATGGATAGCATCGTTTACCTGGCTCATCTGTCAACTGTAAACCACAATCCTGAAATTAGAGATCAATATTCCATTAACATAATTCAACATTACCATCTTTAGGATTAATTTATGTGCACACGTTTTTGGCCTAGAAAATCCCCAGACAAAAAATTGGATTTTGTTTATAATGTGCATAGACTTTCGGGGAAAAACTGTATTCTCGGTCCAGTCTCTTCTAATTGTGTGTAATCCTCATGCACGCAATAAAAAAATATTATCCACAACCAATATTTAATGTAATTTCTTGAGTAGTTGAAATACATAATACTAGAGGCTCAGTGGGCTGAGCCTGTGTCGCTCACCTTTCATTCTGCTTTGAGGAAACTTAATACAGAATCTTCCATACATGTAGATGCTTCCAACCAAGTTTCGGTTCATATGGCTAAGCAGTTTCAAAGAAGATTCTTTAGATATCGACCAATCAGAAACAAAAATTGCATGTGGTGGCCATGTTTGCTAACCGATCGGGACGAAATGAGCAATTTTCATAGAGGACATTCCATAGATGATTCCTACCAAGTTTCGGTGGTAGCCATGTTTGTTAACTGATCGGGACGAAATAAGCAATGTTCATAGAAGACATTCCATAGATGCTTCCTACCAAGTTTCGGTGGTAGCCATGTTTGTTAATCGATCGGGACGAAATGAGCAATCTTCATAGAGGACATTCCATAGATGATTCCTACCAAGTTTCGGTGGTAGCGGTAGCCATGTTTGTTAACTGATCGGGACGAAATAAGCAATGTTCATAGAAGACATTCCATAGATGCTTCCTACCAAGTTTCGGTTCATTTGGCTAAGCGGTTTCAGAGAGGATTTTTAAAAATCGGCCAATCAGAAACAAGAATTGCCTGTGGCTGTCATGCTTGGTAATGGATCATAACAAAATGTGCACTCTTTAGAGAGGACCTTCCATAGATGCTTCCTACCAAGTTTCAGTTCATTTGGCTGAGGGTTTTCAGAGGAGAAGATTAAAATGTGAAAAGTAAACGGATAACAGACGACAGACACCAAGTGATGGCAAAAGCTCATATTGCCTTTAGCAAGGTTTGCTAAAAAGAATATTAAAATGTGAATACCTACTTGTAATATATAGAATAAACATTTTACACTATATCAGCATTAGTTAATTTCTAAGGGAGATAATGGCAAGAGTTATCTTTCTTTTAACAGAGGAGAAGATGTTTTAGAAATCAACCAATCCGAAACAAGAATTGCCTGTAACAGCCATGTTTGTTAACTGAATGGGACAAAATTAGCAATCTTTATAAAGGGCCTTCCATAGATGTTTCCTACCAAGTTTCGGTTCAATTGGCTAAGCAGTTTCAGGAAAGAAGATTTTTAGAAAATGACCAATCAGAAACAAGAATGGCCTGTGGCAGCCATGTTTGTAAACAAATCGGGACGAAATAAGCAATCTTTATAGAGAACCTTCCATACCATAGATGCTTTCTACCAAATTTCAGTTCATTTGGGAAAGCGGTTTCAGGGGAGAAGATTTTTTAGAAATCAACCAATCAGAAACAAGAATGGCCTGTGGTGGCCATGTTTGTTAACGGATTGGGACGAAATGAGCTTCTTTATAGATGCTTCCTACCAAGCTTCGGTTCATTTGGTCAAGCGGTTTCAGGGGAGAAGATTTTTAAAAATCGGCCAATCAGAAACAAGAATTGCCTGTGGTGGCCATGTTTGTTAATGGATCGGGACAAAATGTGCAATCTTTAGAGAGGACCTTCTATAGATGTTTCATACCAAGTTTCAGTTCATTTGGCTTTGGGGATTCAGAGGAGAAAATTAAAATGTGAAAAGTTAACGGATATGGACGACGAACGCCAAGTGATGGCAAAAGCTCACATTGCCTTCGGCAAGGTGCGCTAATAAAGGTCGCCCCTTTAAAATGGTATCATAAAAGCAGTGCCCTATGTTAATGTTAAAGTGGTAATAAGATAGCCTTTTATTACCCAAGTAGAAAATGAATCTGGCAAGATGGAAGAGGGACATGGTATGGTTGTGCCTGGAAGCAATGCCAAAACACCATACAGTTAGCCATCTTGTCTCAAATCTAAAGCTCTCAATGACTTCTTCGAAAATTTATGAATGATCCTAATTATAATGTAGTGCAGTATTTTAACGTGTAAATTTATGCAAATGAGTAAGAAATATAAATCGTACAAAAATGGTTTGCCATTTGTATTTTCACAATCATGATTAAATTAATGATACACTATCAATGTCAATGTATTTTTGCTTAAGATGGCTTTAAATTTTGTATTTTTGAACAAAAAGGGAGTATTTAATTTACACCTCCTAAAACAACCTGCTATAAAAAGTGACTAATAAATTGAAATGATTGTTACTGTGAATGGGAAGAATTTCACTCTCTAGTTATCCCAGAGAAGCACTTCAGTTGCCATATTAACCTGTAATGGTTATTATGGTCCTAGTCTTATGTGACATGTGATCAGTGTGATGTGGGATCACAGAAATACCATACAGGAAAAATAATTTATTTTGTATCAGCAGAAATTACAAAAAATTTGATTTCCGAAACCAGCAATTTGTCTTTCAAAACTATTTTATGTCGTAAAAAGATAGAACTTCAAAAAAAATTGTACAAGTGGGTGTGGGATAGGATCCCCTTTCACAAAATGAGACTATTTTAAATGGGACTTCAAGAACAAGAGACTAAGGTATTACATATGTATGTATATATATCAATATATCAACTGATAATATAATGGTTCTTCCAGTACATATCTTATAAGATCTTCTTCTGAATTCTTCCGAGTAATTTCATTATTATTGCATTCCATAAACCAATCTTTAGATACAACCATTTACATTTAGGGGTTGTATATACAATTTAAACAGTGATGGTAATCAATTCAACAAATATCAACAAAATGAACAATCACCTCATCTTAAATGAACTCACTGAACACAAAAACTAAAGATCATAAAATGTGACTTTGGAAATCCAGGTCCTGGCTTGGGATAGGCATAAAAATGTGGCAGGGTTAAATTGATTAAATTGAAAATACATGTACTGAATCTGAGTCAGATCTCATTGTGTCGACCTCTTAGAGAACAACAAATTTACATCTAATTTGTCAAGTATTGAAGTTACCAGGAGAAAAGTAACGGGGCATTAAATACGTTGACTTCTAGAATTAAACGAAGACTTTTTTCTGAGATTAAGATAGCGAGGTTCAACTGAAAAACATTTTGTCCTGAAATCTAGCCATTTGAAGCATGTGTATCAGGAGAAAAGGAATTGAATATTTCATGTAATTTAGTCATTGACTTTATAAAGCCTCCAATTTTTGACATCACAATGTAAATATAAAACTAGAGGCTCAGCCCCCTGAGTCTGTATCGCTCACCTGGCACAAGAATGATACTGAAGCAAATTTCAAAGTGAGATAATCATTACCTTAACTGTTTTCTATATTTATGCATAAGGTAATGTTAAGTGAGAGCAGCTCTCCTTTTCGTAAATTTTCATATGGTGCATTAGCTGTGTGCAAAGTTCCACTGAAATTAAATTAACCATTTTGGAATAATAGAGGACTTTACATAGATGCTTCCTGCCAAGTTTGGCTCCATTTGGCCAAGCAGTTTCAGAAATGAAGATTTTTTTAACATTAGCCAATCAGAACTATCGCTCACCTGATTTCCTAGTGGCTGCAGGTTAGTATTTGATTTGACAAAAGGAATCTAGAAAAATATTTCAAATTTTCTATTTTTAGTAACAGTAGTGGCCATGTTTGTTGGCGGTTGGGGTCATCAACCATAATTCTTAAAGGGGATCATAAATGCATCATTAACCCAAAATTTGTTATCAATTGGCTCTTTACAGGATTTTTTAGAATTTTTTTATTGAATTTTTTGTCAAATTTTCTATTTTTATTAACGGTGGCAGCCATGTTTGATATCGGTTGGGGTGATCAACCAAAATTCTTAAAAGGGATCATAAATGTATCCTTTACCCAAAGTTTGGTAGCAATTGGCCATTTACAGGATTTTTCAGAATGTTTTCTCAAATTTTCTATTTTTAGTAACAGTGGCGGTCATGTTTGTTGGCAGTTGACATCATCAACCGTAATTCTTAAAGGGGATCATATATGCATCATTTACCAAGTTTGGTAGCAATTGGCCCTTTACATGATTTTTCAGATTTTTTTT
>MJUT01062513.1:228863-259038 GCA_002080005.1 Gigantidas platifrons | reverse complement strand
ACCCAAGGATCCTTCACACCATAAAACAATTCCATTGGGTGTGTAGTTTCTGACAAGAAGATCTTTGAAAATTGAGCCAATCAAAACACATTATTGGCCCTGGCCGCCATGTTGAATTCCTGATCGAAACAAAAAACATACTTTTTATAGAGGACCTCCTGATGCACATTCCTGCCAAGTTTGGTTCCATTTGGCTCAGTGGTTTCTGAGGAGAAGATTGAAATGTGAAAAGCTAACGACGGACGACGACGGACGCCAAGTGATGGCAATAGCTCACATGACCCTTTGGGTCAGGTGAGCTAAAAAGAATTGCTCTTGGCGGCCATATGGAACCAAATGAAGAAGCTTTATAGAGGATCTTACATAGTTGCTTCCTGCCAAGTTTGGTTTAATTTGGCCAAGGAGTTTCAGAAGAGAATATTTTTTTAACAGTAGCCAATCAGAAAAAAGAATTGCCCTTGGCAGCCATATTTGTTGGCGGAACGGGACGAAATGAAGAAACTTTATAGAGAACCTTACATAGACGTTTTCTGTCAAGTTTGGTTCCGTTTGGCCCAGTTGTTTCAGAGGAGAAGATTAAAATGTGAAAAAGTTAACGGACGGACGATGGACGCCAAGTGATGGCAATACTTTGTGCCAGGTGAGCTAAAAAGAATGGCATGTGGCGGCCATGTTTGTTAATGGATCGGAACTAAATGAGGACCTTCCAAGGATGCTTCCTCCCAAGTTTTGATTCATTTGGCCAAGCGGTTTCAGAGGAGAAGATTTTTTATAAATCAACCAATCAGAAACAAGAATGGCCTATGGCGGCCATGTTTGTTAACAGATAGGGACAAAATTACCAATCTTTATAGAGGACCTTCCATAGATGATTCCTACCAAGTTTCAGTTCATTTGGTAAAGTGGTTTCAGAGGAGAAGATTTTTAAAATCCACCAATCAGAAAAAAGAATTGCCTGTGGCGGCCATACTTGGTAACTTGCTAACGAATCGGGACGAAATGAGCAATCTTTATAGAGGACTTTCCATAGATGCTACCTACCAAATTTCAGTTCATTTGGGAAAGTGGTCTCAGAGGAGGAGATTTTTTAGAAATCAACCAATCAAAAACAAGAATGGCCTGTAGTGGCCATGTTTGTTAACAAGTCGGAACTAAATGAGCGATATTTATAGAGGACCTTCCATAGATGCTTCCTACCAAGTTTCGGTTCATTTGGCCTAGCGGTTTCAAAGGAGAAGATTTTTAAAAATCGGCCAATAAGAAACAAGAATTGTGTGTGGTGGCCATGTTTGTTAATGGATCGGGACGAAATGTGCAATCTTTATAGAGAACCTTCCATAGATGCTACCAAATTTTAGTTCATTTGGCCAGGCAGTTTCAGAGGAGAAGATTTTTTAGAAATCAACCAATCAGAAACAAGAATGGCCTGTGTCTGCCATGTTTGTTAACGGATCGGGATGAAATGAGCATTATTTATAGAGGACCTTCCATAGATGCTTCCTACCAAGTTTCGGTTCATTTGTCCAAGTGGTTTCAGAGGAAAAGATTTTTTTTAATTGGCCAATCAGAAACAAGAATTGCCTGTGGCGGCCATGTTTGTTAATGGATTGGGACAAACTTATCAAACTTTATAGAGGACCTTCCATAGATGCTACCTACCAAATTTCAGTTCATTTGGGGAAGCGGTTGCAGAGGAAGAGATTTTTTAGAAATCAACCTATCAAAACGAGAATGGCCTGTGGCGGCCATGTTTGTTAATGGATCGGAACTAAATGAGTACTATTTATAGAGGACCTTCCAAGGATGCTTCCTACCAAGTTTTGATTCATTTGGCCTGGCGGTTTCAGAGGAGATGATTTTTTTAACAGTAGCCAATCAGAAACAAGAATTGCCCTTGGCGGCCATATTTGTTGGCGGAATGGGACGAAATGAAGAAACTTTATAGAGGACCTTACATAGATGCTTCCTGCCAAGTTTGGCTCCATTTGGCCAAGCAGTTTCAGAGGAGAAGATTTTTTTTAGCAGTAGCCAATCAGAAACAAGAATTGCCCTTGGCAGCCATATTTGTTGGCGGAACGGGACGAAATGAAGAAACTTTATAGAGGACCTTACATAGATGCTTTCTGCCAAGTTTGGTTCTATTTGACCCAGTTGTTTCAGAGGAGAAGATTAAAATGTGAAAAAGTTAACGGACGGACGACGGACGCCAAGTGATGGCAATACCTCACATGGCCCTTTGGGCCAGGTGAGCTAAAAACAAATAAATCTATAATACAGCTTATTTAACATTGAATTAGTGCTATCACCAAACTTCACACAAGAAGTCACATCATACACTCTCATATATGTTATGTGTTTTAATATCTCATTCCCAATAAGCTTTTGTGAACTAACAGATTACTGTGAGAGCTATCTAAATCTGACGTTTATTTAATACAGATATAAAACACCAGCACACCCCCTAGTTTTTAAGCCATATATAATTTCCGTTGCAATACTGGTGCGCTTCTATTAGTGAATATTGTCCATAGCAGAATGATTTATTGCACAAGCTTGCAAGTGCAATCTGATATTCTGTTAAAGTCAATAATCATGTAATGCTAAAAATTATATCACAATGTTGAACTTATATTGTACTAGGGTAATATTTGTTTACACTATGAAAAATATTCAATAAACTGCTATTAAAATATAATAAAAAAAAAAAATTATCCATTGCAAAATTTTAAAATGTATCGGATAAAAAAATAGTCATCATGAAAAATAAAAATTCTTAATTTCCCAGAATCCACAAAAATATGCAATTTACATAATTTTCTATGAAAAAAAAATTAATGTTAAGTTCAAATATCTCGGAGGCAAACCTCATATTTCCCAGAATCCACAAAAATATGCAATTTTGATATTTTTCTATGAAAAGAAATCAATGTTAAGTTCAAATAACACGGAGGGAAAATTCATAACTTCAAATAACACACACACACACAAGCAATCAAACCCATCTAATTATCATCTTATTTCCATGATTTTTATAAACTCTTGTAAAATTAAAAAAAAATAAGAAAAACAAAAATAGCAATATTTTTAAGTGCTAAAAATTTCATACAACCAATATTTTTTCAAGCTATAAAAAATCCCTCATAAAACACAAAATTTCACCTATAAATCAGTATTTACTTACATGAATTATTGTCATACAAATTCCTTTAAATAACATAAAAATTAGAAATTTAATCCAAAAATACTATTTCTTATATAAATAAATGATAATACGAAGAAAAAAACCTAAAAATCGAGAAAAAAAATAATCTTATTTTTAGTGAGCATACACAAAAAAAGCAGAAAACATAATTTGGATGATAGGAAATTAAAATCAAATAAGGATGAAAAAAATCTCATGCATCAAATGTATGTAAAAATGAAATATATCTACCAGTAAATATTTAACATAAATAATCTAAATATTTTTTTTGATGTTGTATAATGTTTTTATAGTAAAAAAAAAGAAAAGAAAAAAAAAAAAAAAAAAATCAAAACAACGAAAATAAATGACAAACTAATTTTCTGTATTCTACTAACTCTTTAACAACAATCAACTTGTAGCAAAAACCCTAGAAAAACTAACGTAAAAATAATAACTCAACATACATGCTGTGATGCGAACAAAAAAATGGACCTATATCTAAAGCAAAATGCAAACAAAAACCTTTCTTACTGTTCTATAAACACCACTCTAGTTCTGTGAAAGCAAATAAAATAATTTGTAAATAAATGGGCAATATACACCTAACATACCACACAACATGCATTTTACTGCACTTAAATAAAATAGACTTTTAAATTTATTGAAACTAATTCAAATTGAAATAAATTGAAAAGCCAGAATAGACTTTGCTTTCACAACATTTAAAATGTAAAGCATAATATCGACAATAACAAGATGAATTACAATTAATTACTGCAGGGTTGTTTTTCCTGACAATTCAAAATATTAATTTAGCCAATGCCCTTTCAATTGAAACAAATGAAGTTAAAAGCAAATTTTACCCTTCAAATGAGTGTTGACACTATAATGTTTTGCAACTAATTTTTTTATTTGTCGCTTGACGTAACATTCAAAACGTCGCTTGGCGACTGCAATACCATACTTGATTGTTAAGGCTTCTAGGACACCTACACATGGGTTCCACCAGTCACCTTGTTCTAATTATTTGGGATTTCTTCCCCAGGAAGTCTGATAATCACGATATATCTGAATAATTGCTGAAAATGACGTATCAACACCAAATAACAGAATAATTTAAATAATAATGATCTAGTGATGAAATAATGAAAAACAGCAACATTTGATAATATTCTGTTATGATCTTTAATATCCATACTACTTCTTGATAAGAAGTGAGAACTATTGTACTGGTCCCACTCCTTCACTCACCTCACAATGGTAACAGTCTACATGATAATCTTTATCCATGGAAACCACTCGAACAGTTTCTTCTGTACCCTAAAATTCAACAAGAAAAACTTTATTCTCTGAAAAAGGAGAAAGGTGATCTAAGATTATTTCAATGCATTAACTTGTTTTTCAATATTAAATTTGATACTTCATGTACAAATGTATAGTAATTCTGACTCTTGGCCATCCTGTTTTTTAATTCTTCAACATATTTGTAAAATGTGCATGAAGCTGATATTTTCTATTGCTTTACAATAAATTAATACATGTAGTTACTAGTAACAAACTCTTAAGAATCTTCAGATCTAATAGAATAACCCAGGAAAAAATCTTGTATTATATACACAAATTTCTGGAGTTGCCTCCCTTTCCCCAATAACTAGAATTGACTAGGTGAATAATGCTATTGATTCTAGTATTCTGGTTAATATTTTGGCCTTGTTCAGGCTATATTTTACAATACTGATATTATTATACAAACTCTCATATTAGGTAACTTTTACATGTGACGAGAACTTTTAACACTGTGCCAAATATATATATACAGTCAAACCTGCCGTAACGGTCACCTTTATATAATGGTCACCTGTTCATAACGGTCACTTTCGTGCTCTCCCGGTGCATTTTACTATATATTTTAATTCGATATAGCGGTCACCTGTTCAATGCGGTCAGCGGTCACCATTTATAAGTAATTTTCAGTGTAAAACCCTATGTATAACGGTCAATTTTATTTTAAAAATAATACCTGAAGTGATTTCGGAAGATGTGTAGTTTTCTCAAATGTACCAAAAATCCTGAGGTGTTACGAAATATATTGACTAATTTAATTAATTAAATAAACAAACACATTTTGTTTTATGAATCGTAAATGACATAAAGGACAGTTTATCTCCGGGCGTTATTGGGGATTTTTATTCATTACGACGAGATAGAAATTCACTCACCAAAAATATTTTGTATCTAGTGCATCATGTCAAAATCATCAACATCCGTAAATAGGAAAGCTTTGAAATTTGACAACAAAGTGAAAGCGATAAATCATTGTTGTGATGTTGGGAAAAGTTGTCNGGCTGTGGGCGAGGAGATGGGTGTTGGTCATACCCAGATAATGAACATTCTTTAAAGAAAATGCGAGATTCTTTACGATTTTGAAAACAACGTTCCCAGTTCAACCTCGTGTTACTGGAAATTGTACTTTTGTTTATTAAATATCTTTATTTATTTATTTGTATGTTTTATTCAAATCATATCATATTGAGATAATTTCATCAACAATAAATGTAAACCAGAGTAAAATTACGACAGGAACAAAATAACCAGTAAAACATTATTAAAAACATTAGATGTAATGAAAAATGTTTATTTACAACTAACGTGCAATATTTTGTAAAAAAAATCAAAACCCTTCACATAAAGGTCACCTGTATATAGCGGTCATTTTGTCAATCTCCCCCAGGTGACCACTATAGACAGGTTTGACTGTATATCCTTTTTTTTCCAGTTGCCATCAAAACTTACGTCTCATAGGTTCATCTCATGAATATAGGTGAAGTACTGCTCACTTGAGGTTCAACAACTGGCATAGACAAGTTATAAAGACTAGTGACTGTTCACTACCCGTCATATAATCATATATTTGTTCTTTATACTGGGGTATATATATATATATATGCCTGTAGTTAGTAAATAATTGTTGTATAATGCCAAATGGACAATTTTTCAGCTTTATCATGGCGAGAACAAGCTAATGATAATGATGTACGCTTTGCACTAAAGCAACACATTTATATTGATTTCACTGAAACAACAGTTCGTGGGTCGACATGTCACTCCACTTGGGCACATTATCCTGATTCTGAGACAACCAGTCTCTGCTTACTTTTTGTTGATGAGTGCTTTGCTGAGAAGCAGCAAACTGGTTTGACCCGACTGTGGCTCTAACCCAGCATGCTAAACATTACACAAACAATGTGAAATATACCAGTATATATGTCAAGATGTTCTATTATTAACTTATACCAGTATATATGCCAAGATGTTCTATTAGGCCTAAATTAAAATTAAGTTTGTTTCCCCTTTCATCGACCGACCCTTAAAAAAGCCGCCGAGTCAAAAAATTTATTGCCAAAAAAAAAAATTATTAAAAAAATAAAATAAAATCGTAGTTTCCGGAAAATCGATGCGCGTCCGTCCGGAATTGGTTACACATTTAGTAGTCAAACTCTTCAATGTGAAGTCAAAATTTGATTATATACATATAGACACCAGCGAAGGTACAGTCCAGAAAGTAACTCGAATAATTCAAGCCCTTTCCGTCTCCGATTCTCTCTGCCTTCTGAGGGCTTGAAGGCAGCCAATGATAAAAATGTGTCAGCTGTTCCCTGTCACAGGGAACCAATCGCAATGTAGTATTTGTATGAGTATGCGCAATAGGCATATCCGGTACATTAGCAGCTAAATTTCAAAACAATGATGGACGAAGATGGTGCGATTCACATATTTATGATTTAAATTGTCATAGATTCACAAATTAAAAAAAAATAATAAAAAAATACAACACCGTGTAATAATTTTTTGAAGTTTTGAAGTTTCTGTCACTTTCATGTACACGGGACAAAAAGTGATTTTTTTAAATTATTGTTACAAAGGCACCCCTTTCTGAGTACTTATTTTCAATAAAATTTCTTTATTATTTCATCTCTTTTTCCTTAATTTATTGTGGATAATAATAGTATATATATATATAGGGTCGACACATGTAACTTGCTGTTAACATAAGATTGTATAAATATGGATATGTACAAGTTAAATTACGGAAAGTGGGATGAAATAATAAAGAAATTTTATTGAAAATAAATATGTAAACAGAAAGTTGATTAATTCATAAATCAAAATGATTTGTAATACAATTTATTAAGAAATACCAATTACATCGTTATTACTTATTAGCCAGATTTAAAAAAAATATATTTTTGTCTTTTTAATTGATAAGGGACCGAAGTTAGGATAAATAAATGAAATGTGACTCAACATGTTAATTGATTTTCAATAAAAACATACTTGCCTTTTATAAATTTTAATTTCTTATCTAATTCTTATCCTTATTATGTAACAATATGGCCAGATTGTTATTTTCATTGAATGGCTTCTCAAAATAGATAGTGTCACAGTAGGGGCTCCTCCTGTATATTGGATACATCATGTATATTACCACCTGACAGCTAATATTATAAACAATTTTCAGCAATCATCATAAAATAATTTGTTTTTATCTTTATTTTAAATTAAATTCAAAAATCATTACAAGAGTGAATTCAATTCAAGCTTTTATTGACTCTCCAACTTTGAAATCAATATTAATATTTGAAAAATAGTAATTATTCATTTAAGCAAGGATTTAATTTTCACGTTCCATGTTCATATTTTTACGTTGGCATATGGGATATTTCAATTTTTTTTTATTATTTCATGCGGAAAGGGCAGCAAATAGAAAACAATAGGAATAGGAAAAATGTAAAAAAAAATAAAAATATCAGATAATAAAAGAAATAGTAAATATCGCCACACGAGGTACTATGTGATAGGACTATGTGTATTGCATACAGCTTTGGTTTTGTTTGTCTTCTGTGGTAGTCTTTACATACAAGTTATACAAGGTTTTATTCATGATGATCACGAAGATTTAATTAACAAATAAGTCATGATGATACGCGCAACTAACAATTTTTCTGTCGTAATTCCCATAAGTCATAGCGATTTACTATTTCCGGTTTGACAGATTTTATCAATGAATGCATTCAGGCGTTAATGTAGCGACCAGCGGGAGGCGTAATATAACGACTGGATTATTCGGGCTATACAGAAAGAGACAGTAATGAATCATAGATATCACTCAGTCTTACCATTATATCAGTGACATTAATATATATTTTGTTAATGGTGTATCATTTTACTGTGTCTTGTGATTAAAGTGGTACTTTTCAATCAAAAGTTACATTTATTTCTCTGAGACTGGGATCACAATGATGTCTATATTTACATGATATGTCTCTTTCTGAACTGTTCATTGTTTGACAGTTTAGATTTATTCTAGTCTTCACTGAATTCATAAATTTCATATATGAAATTGATTTAATTCCAGAATCTAGTCACTTGTCAGAATTTTAAAGAAGACTACATGTATAACAAGTCATTGTACTAAGTACTGAGCATTGTTTTTTCACTTTTTATAAGTCTATGTATTTGCATTTTTCTTTAAAATGTTCATTGTTTCTAGTCTAACCACAGGGGCTCGCAGTTATATTTTCACATCACCAGGTTAGCCGCGGAACCGTAGCCCTTATGGTCCTTGGGAGGTTTTTCTGATATTTGCGGACCATAGGGCTATGGATTTCACCCTATCAAAAACTTTTGAAAATGCGTGGTGAAAATTTTGCACACCTTTTTTTGCAAATTATAGTCATGAAATCGGGTCAAAGAACGATCAAACATATATATGTATCGTTTCATTAGATATTTATCTACATTCTTCTATACTTACTTACCTCACGTGATAAATAAAATAGGGTTATAATTGGAAAAATCAAGTGACCTCAGAACGAGACTACCGGAATAGCAAGATGGTTGACGTCAAGTAGGCGGGACTTGTCACAAATGAGACATTTGTCATAATAATGAGCTGGAAGTGATTATTAATAGGTAAGTAAGTATAGAAGAATGTAGATAAATATCTAACGAAACGATACATATATGTTTGATCATTCTCGGACCCGATTTCATGACAATAATTTGCAAAAAAGGTGCGCAAAATTTTCACTGCACATTTTCGAAAGTTTTTGATAGGGTGAAATCCGTAGCCCTATGGTCCGCAAATATCAGAAAAACTGCCCAAGGACCATAAGGGCTACGGTTCCGCAGCTATTCACCAGGTATGTGTTAAAAAGAAGAAGGGAGGACACTTTTTTGGGGGCCTAAAGTTTCGGCACCTTTATTCGCTTCAAAAACGGTTTAGTCTTTGTTCTTCCCATAAAATTAATGCAAATATCGATGTTTTTTGCTGCTTGACTGGTTTACAGTGGAATAACACTCTTTTTTTAAATTCCAAGCGGTGCGGACAACTTCTTATCATACTCAATTCCGGTTTCTATGGACTTAATAATATTGATAGAAATAAAAAATCCAAATATAATTAAAAAAAGTAGGAAAAAAGACAACTTAAATCTCTTGCATTATAATATATTTTTTCCTTGTCTCAATCAATCTGGAAATATAGGAAGACAACATTTTAAGAATATCTTTTGACAAGATTGAGTAAATAATTTCCCGCAAAAATGCAAGTTTAAATCCTTTGACCAATGCAAACTCACCTTAATATTTAGTCCGTATAAACCGGAATTGAGTATGATAAGAAGTTGTCCACACCGCTTGGAATTTAAGAACGAGTGTTATTCCACAGTAAACCAGTCAATCAACAAAAAACAACGATATTTGCATTAATTTTATGGGAAGAACAAAGACTAAACCGTTTTTGAAGCGAAAAAAGGTGCCGAAACTTTCACTTTTGGCCCCCCAAAAAGTGTCCTCCCTTCTTCTTTTTAATACATACCTAGTGATGTGAAAATATAACTGCGAGCCCCTGTGAGTCTAACATAGTCAATTCCTCTGAAATATTCGAAATATTCTAGATGTACATTGTAGTCACTTTTTATAGTCGACTTTTGCTTGTAGAAGAAAACAAAGTTAATCTGACAAATAAAAGACATGAATGTTACAGTATTGTTAATCTGTAGCCTACAAAAAGATATATGTTCTGGTAGTCAGTCCAAAAAAAAAAAAAAAAAAAAAAAGCCTACCTACCTACCCTACTCTAAAAGTCAGGGTAGGTGAAAGGGGAAACAAACATTTTTTTTAATTGCGGCCTTATTAACTTATACCAGTATATATGCCAAGATGTTCTATTATTAACTTATACCAGTATATATGCCAAGATGTTCTATCATTATCTTATACCAGTATATATGCCAAGATGTTCTATTATTAACTTATACCAGTATATATGCCAAGATGTTCTATTATTATCTTATACCAGTATATATGCCAAGATGTTCTATTATTAACTAATACCAGTATATATGCCAAGATGTTCTATTATTAACTTACCTCTACAGGTGTAATAGCTTGACCACAAGCTGCACACTTTGGAGCATATGTTCTGAAACAAAGTAAAAAAATCTCATAATCATAATAAAAATAAATTCTATAGCTATAGAGAGTTACACAGTTAGTTAATAACTAACATTCAAAAAGGCACTCATTAACATACTGAATTCAAAACATAAACATCCAGTTAAGTGGTCTATAATGCATATGGTACTTAATATGAAAAAATCAAAATACAGTCCATATAAAATTATACACAAAAAGATTTAGTGAACATTTAATGGTAACTTATTGTATGTCACCTTTTAACATGAGCTGTTTAACTTTTGCTATTATTGCATTATGGGAGAAGTTTATCATATGAAAATAGAAAATAATTTCGTACCTTTGGTCCACCGTATGCAAAATTTTATATGGAAATCATTCCATAGCTTTGGTTCCAGACTATGTAACATTCCATAGCTTTGGTTCCAGACTATGTAACATTCCATAGCTTTGGTTCCAGACTATGTAACATTCCATAGCTTTGGTTCCAGACTATGTAACATTCCATAGCTTTGGTTCCAGACTATGTAAATGTTTATAATTTCTTTATAGTTTGTATATATGGTCTTTAATTCACAAAACAAGGCAATTCATTTAATGTTCCTAACTAATGTAACCTGATCCTGTATACACCAACTGAAAATAGATTAGGTTTATGTATGGTGTTTAATGCCACTTTCAACAATATTTCAGTTATATCGTGGCGGTCAGTTTTATTGGTGGAGCAAAGCGGAGTACCAGGAGAAAACCATTGACCTGTCGCAAGTAACTGACAAACTTTATCACATAAAGTTGTATCAAGTACAACTTGCCTGAGCGGTATTCGAACTCACAACGTTAGTGATGATAGGCATTGATTACATATTGTAAATCCAACTATCATACGATCACGACCAATCCTCTAAATGAAAACAGGAATCTATTTCAGCAGTTATTTTACATGTAATTGGTATATTCTCCTGTCTATTAATTGCAATATATTTTGGATTCCTAATCTGCCCTCAACAAAAGACCAATTTAAAGATGTAAATTTAACTGTTAATAAAAAAAATTACCAAATAATTTGCTTACAATAGTAACATTCAGTATACAAGAAAAATCTATTTTGCTATAATTGAAATACAAGTTTGCATTAAGAAATGTTTGGTTTGTCTTTGAATCTGACAAAGGAAGTGTCAATGTTCTATAAGCAGTAGCTAGAGTTAGCGATGGTGTCAGGACCAATCACATCTTATAATTACTTAGTAAAGATAAGATATCTAGATTCTCCTTGTACAAACTGAATTAGACTATCAGAAAATATTGTGTCAAAGGCAATTAATTTGACAACGTTTTATGAATCAGACACTTCTGTAGTAAGAGAATGCATTCTCAAAATATTCTAATAACATGCACTAGGATCTTGTCTCCAAGTCGTAAGGAATTCTTATTGTACTTCATGGTTGGCTTGGTCTATGGTGTTTAACCCCACTCTCAGTCTCAACAATATCATGACAGTAAGTTTTATTGGTGGAGGAAACCGAAGTACCCGGAGAAAACCACCGGCCTGTTGCAAGTTACTGACAAACTTTACCGCATACTGCTGTATAGAGTACACCTTGCCATGAATGGGGTTTGAACTCACTGGTTTAGTGGTGATAGTCACTGACTGCAAAGGTAGTTGTAAATCCAACTACCATACGATCAAGACCACGACTGCCCCTATACTTGAAGTGTTCTGAGTTTATCTATGTAAATTTAGTATGCAATTACAATAGTCTCCCCTTTTATAATGCTACTCCCATCAAAAGTCGTGCATCTTATTAGATCAGATTTCAGATGTAATGAGATAGTCAAATACCACTTGATTGTCCCCCTCAAGAGATGCCACCCCTATTATAAAGTTATCTTTTCATTGCAGAAGGAATGGGAGGCCTTATAAGAGGGGGACTATTATAACAAAGGCACAATAAGAGGGGACTATAATAACAAAGGCACAAAACGACCTCACTTTATCACATATAAACAAAATCCTGATAGACTAGGCTTTAAAATAATACTAAGTAAATAGTCAAACTTGTATTAAGAGGTCACTTTTGAGACAAAGAAAAAGTGGCCTTATAAAACAGGTGACATCTTAAAAGGGGTTCAATTCATATGAATATTTCTATGACAGGTCAAGAAAAATATGACCTTTTAATACAGGTGACTGCTTAATAGAGGTGACTGCATGGGCAAGTTTGACTGTATATATATATTATATGGATTTCAACACATTGATATTGCCAAATACTATCTGTGATCCATATTAATACGAAATTTTGATTCCTTGTTCAATGAAAATACAGCTTTGTCAAAAAGGCAAGTAATTTACTTCAAGAAAGGTTGATAGTTCAGAATATCCATGGCAACAAATCCAAATATTATTTTTTGATCTCATTTTACAAAGATCAAAACACAAATGTCATACAGCAAGAAGGCTAAAATGACATCAAAGGGATAAGTTCTGCTCTTATCAAGTGTGGATAAAAAACCAATGTCAATTTATAAAAAGTTCAAACAGTCAAGATATGACATAAACATCAACTGCTACTATAAGCTAGCTGGTATAAAGAGCCAGTTGATACAAATGTATGGTAGAGCAATACTGTATACAGTAAAGATCAAAATACAAAATAAAAGTAAATGATCTTTGAATGTGCAGTTGTTCCCCTCTTATGAGGCCACTCCCAGGAAATGGAGATAGTAAATTACCCCTAAATTGACCCCCTCAAGAAAGGCCACCCCTGTTATTAGATGGCTTTTTCATTGCAGAAGGGGTAGCCTTATATTGAGGGGAACTACTGTATTGAATTTCATCTTCCCTTTATGATCTCATCTGCATAAAAAAAATTATTTTTGCACAAAATTGCACACTGCAAACCCATTTTCAAAAATTATACAATAAAATGTAGTTATATCTCAGACTAGTATATGTACAAAATGTAGTTAATCAAATGTAATTTTTTTTAAATATTTTTGATCAACGTTTAAAGGGCCATCATACTCTTCCTTATCAAACATTTTGAGATGATCCCTTTAATACTTCCTATTGCTTAACAAGTTATGGCAAGGTAGATCATGATAATTATTTATCAAAGACAATAAAATAAATAACAATGGCACATTACATCATAGAGAATGGCTCATTAACTCCTTTGTTTTATTATACCTGTATTATACCTGTACTGTAGATATGATAACAGTAAGGGTGTACCGCATGACCTGGTTGGAATGTGGTATGCCGACAATAAAAGAAGTTAATATAATGAGGTGTGAATGGGGTGCATATTAATTATATCCTGAAATGTACACCATTGGTTGAGGGTGCATAAGGTTTGGACATAAATCACTACCGTTAAAACACACAGAAAAACTGCATACAAACTTGAAGAAATTTTAGTGATTTTGAACAAGTAATCTCTAACAGTTTCATTTCTATTTAGAGAATATTTCTTCTCTATCTGTACATTCATGGTTAAATTAATTTTACATAAATCACAAAATTTTGGACATAGATCACAAAATCACACAGAAACACTACATAAAAACTTGGAAGAAAGTCGTTTTTTTATTTAGAAATTATATTTTAGCTGTATCACATATTCATGATTAAATTAATTATGATGGATGCAAGTATAATTATGACGGATGAAAAGTATTTATTTAATGGAAAACAAATTCAATGAATGAATAAATTATACATGTACTAACATTTTATTTTATTCTGGTCAAATAAAAATGTCATTGACATATCACACTGACATCAATGGTACTCTTTTTCTTCTAAGGTTAAGTACATAAAGATGTCAGTTTTTTCTATGCACTACCACACTATTCAGACATTAAATTTACACTTTCTGATTCCTCATAAAGTTATTGAATTCTTTCTCCAGACCATTGCCTTAATAGAATGCTAATATGCATACCAGATCAATGAAGTGTAAATACAATGTCTACATTGTTAGTAAACCACAATAATGTTACCTAAATTTTTTTATTCTATTCACGTTTATATTTAGTTGCGATTATTAATACGTAAATTTTGTTGCAATTTTTATCGAAATTTTCTTTTTCTCCTTTAATGCAATAATTATACAAAATCTTTCCAAATCTTCAAAATTACCATAAAAATTACGTTTATAGCACAATAATATATACAGAAAGTTAAGTACTATAATTATAATATGGATGCAACCAGATGCATTACAGATCAATGTCAATAAATACAGTTGTACTTTCTTGAAAAAAATATCATATACATTTGTATTATGTAATGAACAAGAAAGATTTGCAGAAAATAAGAAACACTATATTACAAATTTATTGTAGAATATGAACTTCAAATTCCTCTTTATCTGCCACAGGATGCCAGGATTTAGGTGAAATACTGTTAAAGTTGGGGTTAAACACCAGTAAATCAATCAATCTGCCACAGGAAAGAGAAGAAACCAGAATTGCACTGCACAGAAATGTAATTTCTAAATGCATTCTTGACACAACTAACAATAAACAATCTATATATCAAAATAAAACAAAAATAACTCATGTACCCCAGAAATTCAAAGTTCCCATCATATCTAATAAAACAAAATAAATAGCACATAATATTAAAAGGACAGATTTGACATATACCTTCTAGCTTCACACCAGAAATTCAAAGTTTCCATCATTATCAAATAAAGCAAAATAAATAACACATAATGTTAAAAGGACATATTTGACATAGCTTCATAGTTAATTGATCATGACCATTCACCCTTTGATGGCATCAGACAAAATAAAATGTGAAGTCATCCTGTCTGTGTTGATGTATTAACAAACAACTCTAATGATTATGTACACAAACAAACAGGGAGAAATAAAATGATGTATATCTGCCAAAGTCACATCAAATCCATCATCATTGTCTTATAATACTTTTTATTCAAGCATTGCATCATAGATTTATCCTTAGAAGCATCACGTCTCCTTTAGTTACCAAAATTGGAATCAAAATTTTCTTTCACTGACAAAGGTGGAGTGGAGCAAGCCAAAATAAAATTGTATAACATAAAAATTTAAAGTGAAACAGATATTTGCGAAAGTAAAACCAAGATTGACATTGGCAAAGCTTAAAATACAATACAGATATCTCCATTCTAATGCAACACCCAAAAAATTGTTTCTACAGTGAAAGAAACCAACGCTCGCCAACTCGCAAAAAGCGAGAAGAGAACAAATTCGGCGAGTACGTTTGTGTAAGAACTTGACAATCTGGCGACCGAACATCAAGAGGCGAGTTCTGATTATTTTGCACTCGCCCCTGTCAACCAACCTGATGAAGTAGTTTCTCAGTCAATGATTCCGTAAAATATTTGATTCAACAATAAAAGATATGAAGAAATCCTTTAAAATCGTTGATAGGAATAGCGGTGCAATGTTTCACGTCCGCCATATTGATTTCTTTTATTGATAGAAAATGCTAAAGATGGCATCCTTTTCCGAACCGAGATCAAATAAAATTAATATATATCTCCCAAAGTTCAATGCAAGCGATTCAGATTATCTTAAATACCGATTCGGTAGAGTAAAACTTGATGATAGCAAATAAAATTGGGTTTGGGTGGGCATGGTAAAAAGGTAAATGTTTAAAAAATCGTAATTTTCGAGTCAGGGTCGGATTTTGCAGCAATTAATTTTGATGCTCTAAACAGTTATTTCTGAGACATGATTGAATTAAATACTACTTATAATCGAGTTATGATGTTAATTGAAAAAGTAACTGATTTGTATGCAGAATGAATAAAGATGTTATAAATCTTTGTTATTATTTCTCATGTAAAATATTTGCATTAGATCATTGGCGAGTAGAAATATCTACCCACTGGCCAAACTTGGCAAGTGCAATACTAATTTGGTGAGTACAATTTTGAAGCAACTAGTCAAAATGGCGAGTGCTTGAAAAAAATGGTTTCCTACACTGTTTCTATTGAGCTATTTAATGAATTTGTCCAAAATTCAAGTTCTGTTATATGAATATGGCGTCATTATCGCATTAATATAATTGAAAAGACGTGACATCATATGTATGTTTCTAGAGTAAAACGTAAACAGTGGGTATTTTTACACTACCTTTAAGCTTTAAATTATGAAAACAAAGTTTAAACAGTGATGATCAACAATTCCACAAATATCAACAAAACAAACAACCACCTATTTTCACCTCAAATCATTGAACACAAAAAAAGACCACAATATATGGCGTTGGAATTCCATGTCCTGACTTGGGACAAGCACAAAACTGTGAAGGGTTAAACCAGTAAAATGCTTTACATGCAGTGGCATAAATCAAAAATCGTGGAGATTAGGCCACTATTTTTATTATACAACATCTCTATGAAGTGGCCTAAAAATCATACATCAAGAGAGATTGATTACTGTTAGTCTGAACAGAAATATAAAAGTCCAGTATAAAATACCATATAGCTGTACATTATAATCTTCATCTAAACATTATTGTTTTGTAGTGTGTACTCTGTTCCTCCTGTGAATAACATCTATATGACAGTAATAGAAACAATAGATGGCAGGTTTTATAGCCTATTGGCGTGTATTCAACAACTTGTTATTTATACTTTATGACTGTACAAATATAAATCTAGTTACTGTGGACAAAAACCAAAAATAGAAAATGGTCCATGGAAAAAAAATTAATTTCCAATTTTTTTTTTAAGTTTAAATAGTTATCATTTTAACTGGACTTTGAACTCTCGATCAATATCATCAATTTTATGGATGATTTTAAAATGAAAAAAAAATCCATCGGATTTTGTCACTGGGTGACTGACATGCACAGGACTAAAATAACACTGGTTGTGGGAGTTGGTTTCTATATCTGTTTATGGTTATCAAAACAAACAAAATTGACCTAAAATGTTTAATACAGCAATGAATTACATTTCGTATATTATAAATTTCAAAATATTTGTAAACGCAGCATGGAATGCATGAACCCTGTACTAAACCTAATTAAACTTCTTTTTAAAATGCCACGAAAAACTATTTAAGTTCCATTGTAAAACTGACAAAACTTCTATAATCATTTAGAACGAAGCAATTTGAAATAATTAAGTGAAAGAATTGTTGAACATTTAAAATTTTCTACTTTTCTGTACTAACTGAAAGGCCCTGAACAAGTGACAGATTGACGCCAAATAATTATGCCTAGTGTAATTGGGGTTACGCCCTTTGTATTTGGACACTAAGATTGCTGGTTATACATGATAAAAAAAATGAATTCTACCATGACATTGGCAACTTAAGCTTACTTTAGGTTAAAAGGGCAATCACTCTTTCTCTTTTGTGATTTGAACTCTTACAAAAACCTAAATGACACAAATCTTAATTTTCAGATAGGTTTTTTTTTGTGGAAACCATGAGCGAAAAAACAAATGAAAGGTTTTGAAAAAATAGGAATGGATGTTACGTTTCTAAAATACATTGTTTTATTAAAACGTCATGCCCTATATCTTTAACCCTATATACTCCTTCATCAAAAGTAACTAAAACAGGGAACTTAAGAAACTGTAAAATATTCAAATATAATGACTAACGTTGATAAACAAAACAAATAATATTAAAATCGGTCACCACGTGACGTTTCAGTATTAGTGATATTCCTGAATTTAATTTTGAAATTCTTCCACCTTCCTGTGTTTTTGGTACAAAAATGTTCTAGATTTTGCAGAAAAGGGCAAATAATGCTCTCTAAGAATTGTCTGTTAAAAATATTTATGAACTTTTGAAATTCAGTCTCTTTTTTGTTCAATTAACTACAAAAATATTCAGTTATTATAAAAAAAAAATGTCTTTTCTTCATTATTGACCAGCTACTTCAGATTAATCTTGACACAAAAAACCTGATTCAAAAATGAACTTTTAGTACAGTATGTGTTTTTCTTTACAAAACTTTCTTGAACAATATAAAACATCAACCCATTCAAAGAATTTAACAAATTAATAGAGATAAATGACAAACTTATACAATATACATACATATTATACAAATGTTTGTGTGTAGGAAGCTGATTTTGCCTAACATTTAACGACTGTTTAAGTAGATTTGGAGCCTAAATAAATGTTCCGTTGAGTAAAAACTTTTAAGTAGAAAATTTCTCCATAAATAACAGTGTCATCTATCTTAATAAATAAATAACAATGCTATTCTACCTTGTGAATGGAGGAATTAAAACTTTGTTGACAAAATTGATATAATTCTGAAACGCTCCATTCAGTCAACATAGTCATAGGGGTTTTTCTTTATAGGCTGGAGAGGAAACACAGATTTTTAATATTATGTGTTTTTGTGCTATCAAAGTTAAAAGAAATTACAATGTATGTTATCAACAAATAACTGAGGGACTACTTTGCATCCTTTTTAGTGACACTATGAATGCCATTGTGTCAATATCAAATAAACAGCTGTGTCAATATGCATGTTCCAGTATAAAAAGTCCCATAACTCACGACAAATCAAAAGTGAAACACACAAAAACGTATATAGACCCTCAGACCACCATCCCTAATATTTGGTCAGGTTTGAAGAAATCGGTCATGGTAAATTTGAGTTAGCACAAACCGACCATTTTTCAATGACAAAAGTTCCATATCTCTGGAATGTCCAAATGAATACAGATCCTCAGATCAAAATTCCCAATCATCTGGTGAAGTTTGAACAATATTTGTCAATTGGAGGTTAGTGCATGACATGTTTTCAACAGACAACTTTTACGGAATCAAGTCCCCTAACTCTGAAACGACAAACGTGAAAATCGCCAAAAAGAATATAAACCCTCAGAATAACATTCCTAATAATCTTGTAAAGCTTGAAGAAAATCAGTCAAGGCATAGTAAAATGGCCTGCAAAGATCGACAAAAATCAGTGAAGGCTTACAATGTAGTAAAATGGCCCTTGTAAAGATTGAAGAAAATCTGTCAAAGCATTATAAAATGGCACTTTACATGTTTACAACAGATAGACAACATAATAATAACATAATACCTTCAGAATACTAAGATGCAGAGAAGGGTATATAACAATATTTCAACTTCACCAGTACAAAGATCAGGCGTAATTCAATAACTAATTTTCCACCATACCTAATATGGGAGTATGCTTTGTGGTGGTTATGGTGTTTAATGCCACTTTCAACAATATTTCAGTTATATAATAGTGGTTAGTTTTATTACTGGAGGAAACCAGAGTACCTGGAGAAAACCACCAACAGGCAGCAAGTCACTTTATCACATAATGTTGTATCAAGTAGTATACCTCGCCTGAGCAGAGTTCAAATTCACATGGTTAGTGGTGAACTGATAGGCATTTTGCGCAGGTAGTTGTAAATCCAACCACCATACGATCACGATGGCCAAATGTACTTGTGGCACCCTTTTTAATTTTAACAATCCAAATGTTTCCCACAGATTTCTATAACAAAGTTCAAAGTCAATTTATAAACAATTTTAAAAATATTTTTCAAATTTACACAAATTGCTTACATTTTCTTTTCATAACAAACAGTTTAGTGTCACATCAAATACACTGTACCGATTTGACCCTAAAGAATCGGCAGAACATAATTTGTAATTGCCTTCACCTCTGTTCAATTCAGAAAAGATTATTGGTTGTCATATACTAGTATGACTATTAATTCTTTTGTGAGGACATTTTTTTCAAATTTGAGTACGGTACAACTCAATATGAAGCCGTTACTTTTATTTGTCATTTTATTGATAAGTTTTGTATAAAACAAATTATTTTACAAGAATTTTTCTTCTCTCTCTTAGTTATATTAAGGAGTAGCTTAAATTAATCAAGTTTTCTGAGAAATTTACATAATTTTTACTACTATAATCTGGTACCTTCTCCTATCTTTGACATATAAGTACTAGTACACACTGTTTTCACCAAAAACTTTGACTTGCTTTAATATTCATTCATATTTTACTTCAGACAAAAAAAAAATCAGAGACCTTCGAAAGTAGAATATGCAGCACAAATTTTTTTTTTTCATTTATCATTTTGTACAAAGATAAGTAATGAAAAACAAAACAAAAATTGATCAATCAACAAATAAAAAACTCTTTGTAATGAACCCTGGTCAACTTAATGTAAAAAGTATGATTGATTGATGTTTAACATCCCTTTCAAGATAAGGTCAGCATCAGTTATGGTTGCAGTCATATACAAATGTATGCACAAAATCTTAGTTAGATTTGATTGATTGATTGATTGATTGTTGTGTAATGTCCAGTCAGCAGTATAAACCTTTTTATTCTTAAAAACATGGGAGCGGCCATTATCGACTTCCGAGTGTGTCCGCCATTAGGAATATACAAAAATATTATGTTCTCGAGGTTTATTGATATGCTAATGTATGGTTTCTCTAGTACAGGTGTCACAATAAACTGTTATTTCTGCTTGAAATTCAATGAAAACACCTGCTGTGAAGTGATTTGTAAACGGAGATATAATGACAACAAATAAATTACCTTGTATGTATTATTTTTTTTTTTTAATTACCGTTATTTTCCCCATACAAAATCAGTATAAATCCTACTGCATGCAATTTTTTTTTTTTTTTTTGCTTTTCAAGCATAAGAAAAAAGTGGTAAAATCAAATTAATATTTTGTATGAAATTAAAAAGTAAATATATAAATTATAATATACGCTTTTTGAAATTATAACTAAGCGATTTAAAGTGAAGACTTATCTAACATAGATACAAAATGCAACTATTTTGCGTTTTCAAATTTCAAGCCGTCTTCAAGTTGTGTCCTTTGCAAGGTTGATCACTGTGGTTATAAAAAAAAAATATGCATGTCGTGGGAATATTTTCTAAGTGATTGGAATTAGGTTGTCTTGTAATATACAGGATGTACCCAATATACAGGAAGACCCCTACTGTGAAGCAATCTATTTTGAGATGCCATTCAATGAAAATAACAACCTGACCATATTGTTACATAATAAGAATAAAAATTAGATCAGAAATTTAAATTTATAGAAGATATTTATACACATTTATAAGAAAAAAAAAATATAAATTTATTTTTTAAGTACAAATAAATTGGAAGATGGCTTGAAAATCGAAAACGCAAAATAGTTGCATTTTGTATCTATGTTTATAAGTCTTAAAGTGAAGTAATAATGATAAAAAGTGTGCCTAACTGATAAGAAAGAACTTGAAGGGGCATTCTCTGCCAAATCGTAAATTTTGTTACCCATAAAAACTATCAGATATGATTGATGCCTTAATAAAACGTGTTTCTGTAACTTATAAATGTTATGAAATGTACGCGCATCGGGGAAAAGGCCTGCAACTACTCGTGTTTTGAGATCGATCAAGAAATGGACGTCATCTTATTAATTATCAACATTATTTACGGAGTTTGTCGAATCGTCATTAAATCAGTACAACAATGCACTCATTTCTTATATTTTGTGAATTTTAGTCAGTATTAATTACATGTATGAACAACGAACCATGCAAGTTGGCAGTTAATAAGCGACAAAATACAAATAAGTAATCGATGGTAATTTTCGTTCTCAAAAGGCGGAAAGTGGTTCGATTAGCTGTTTAATGTGAAATATTTACCTCTATTTCATCATTTGAAAGCTATTTACCAATTTCCCAAAACTTATATTTTTTTTGGGTCAAAATCGTAGCTAATGCCCCTTTAACTTTGAATGTGACATCTTAAGGTGCGTTTTTCAATTCTGTTTTATTATTTTTTCTTTGTGTTAAATAGTAAAACAAATTAAAACTTTTTGTCGGTCAATTTCGTTATAGGAATCTGTAGTGAAGATGAAAAGGAATTTAAGTTTTATCAAATTAAAACATCTGAATTTGAAAAAAAAAAGTTTCTTGAGAAGCAATAAAATAACAACTGAAGCGTGTTTATCTAATCCAATTATGAATACTGATTAATCGTAACTAGTGTAAACAACTGATTGTTGTAGTTTCATAATGGCGGACGATAGTAACGCCACCTAGTGTCCACGAACGATAACTAGGTAATCACCGATTTCTGAAAACGTCTATTTCTTGACCATAACAAATATTTCAAACTAGAGGCTCATCTGGTTATCATAAACACTTTTATTTCAAAAATGTAGTTTCAGTCATTGTTATTTATAATCTTAAATATTCCATTGCTTATTTTTATTCTTATACTTTGTTTTCTATATTTCTAAACAAATAAATTCTTAAGCTATCTTACAACTTTTGCCAAGCATTTGTATAAGGCCACAAGTTTGTTTGGACAAATAGTAGCAAGATTAACCAATTTATTGAAATATTACTCATTTCCTGTAACAAGCTAAGTCACTCTAAAAAAAAAGAATCAAGTCACTTCTAAACATTTTTTTTCTGTTTATACTTAAAATTCCTGCCAAAAGTGGAGATTTAAATATTGAATCCATTTAAACCCTTTTAAAACATTACACAAATTAAACACTTTAAAACCATTTCAATACATATTCTCTTATATACACAGATGTCAACTAGGCCCAATAGTCAAGTTTTTATATTTCTTTTATATCAGTGCTATGTTATTAAAATTTCAAGGCTAAAAAATGTAATTGAAGTTTTAAGTCAAATATTTAGAGAAAAAAAAACAAATAAATAAAAAAAATTATTTATAGGATCATTAGGATTGTAATATGAAAATCAAATAAATAAAACGAGAAAATATTTTATTAGCCATATAGGCGGTATTTACTTTAATCACATGTAGAAGTGTACCTAGTCAAACCTGCACTTGTGGTCACCTCTATTAAGCAGTCACTTGTATTTAAAAGTCACCTTTTCTAATCAAGTCATAAAAAATTCATATGAATAGAACAACTTTTAAGAGGTCACCTGTCATATATCAATACGGTCACTTTTTCTTTGTCTCATATGTTGAAAGTGGTATTAAACACCATAAACCCAGACCTAACCTCAAATGTGACCTCTTAAAGGGATACTAAAGCTCATTTTGGTAATTTTTTTTATCTCATGAAAACTTGCAATTGGTTCAATAAATGATATTTATGATAAATTATCCCAGTTTTTATCAAGGAATCTTTGTAAAAGTGACATAATTCGTTGATAATTCTTTCATGTCATGCAGTTTTCTCTGAGTTTTTCCATCGATTGAATTTTTTGCTTCCTAGACAAAAATTCATTTCAACCCTTTTAAGTGATATTTTAACGATATTAAGGATTATATGGGCGTGCAAAGTATTTTTGGATTGTTTTTACAATTAAATTGAAAAGAAACAACCTTCGTCAAGAGTTGAAAAAATATATGTTAAAACGAGCTTTAATATCCCTTTAATACAGGTTTGACTGTATATCTTTTATTTTTAAATAAATAAAATTCCAGGACAGGAATTTATATAATACTTGATTTAACAACCATGTATATGATTTCTGACTTCACATACAATACTGTTGAACATGAAATACAACTAGACATGTGTGAAATAGACACTCCATGTACAGGTACCTACATTGATTGACAGCCATTTTTACACCTGTCAGCTCTCTACAGGTGAACCTTTTTCAGTTAACTGCTATTAGACATGAAAGATTTTTCCACTTCATTACATGACCAGAATTCTGATTTCAATTTTCTGTCCTTATTGTCCCCACGGCTCATAATTTCCACTACATCTAAATAATTACATCCATCATCTCTTGAAGAAAGTACTTTTTTTAATACTTTTTAAAGTTTTAATTTGTATTTGTGGAGTCATGAACCATGGCCAAAGCCAATAAAAAATACACTGATTAAAATTTTACAATTTTTTATGGGTCTTTCATTGGTGTGTTAAGTAACTTATATTGTTGAAAACATCAAGGATTTTTTTTTTATATACTATTAAGGAAATTAATAATATTTTTCAACAAAAATAACATCTTAAGAACTCGAAATATATTAAATAACACTTTTTAATAGTTTGACTGAAGTTTAAACATTTTGTAAAGTAAAGGTTAGGTATAAATATTTTACAATCGGTTCAAATTGAAAGTGGCTGGCTTGTCTAAAAATTCTGTGCACATGACCTTCTCCATTTTTCAATAATTTTATAGCTATAGAATATTGTGGAAAACAAGTGGACAAGTTGGGCACAGACTTTTTAGACAAGACAGACAACTACAAATTTGCCATGTACATATTTAGTGGTATCCATCTATTCTGTATCATTTGATATTTCTAGACTAGTATCTAGTTGTAAATACAAGTTAATGTTCAATCAAACAAAAGGCCACATACAACATGTTGTACACAGGGTTTGCGAAATTGCATATTGGTTTGGTGGTCCTAGTGAAGAAAATTTCAGTCCTCATTTAATTTTCTATTACAAAATACCAATCTTGTGTCAGTCCTTGGCAAAATTTCCCCAAATTTTGCTGGTCATGTCTGAAAGGACTGACGGAATTTAGTGAACTCTGTTGTACAAGAACAAAGCTATACTACAGACAAATAATCTTTGACTTATGCTTGTTCATGAAAGAACGACAAATCCAAATTTGTTGAATAAAGTGAAAATCCTTGTTATGGAATATAGTAGTGGATTTTCTGTGCAAAAGGGTAGGGAATAGGCATATAAAAATAAGTTTTGGAAAATTGGTTAATGTGAAACAGAGTAGTTTCCTTGACATTGAATGATAAAGTTCAAGGTCATAAAAATCAAATGTTTCCTTGACATTGCATGACAAAGTTCAAGGTAATGAAAATCAATTCACGTTTTCTTGACATTGCATGACAAAGTTAGAGGTCATAAAAATCAATTCATATTCATACCTGTGATAATCTTCTATACAGTATATTTTGTTATCTACATCTATCGTAAACGGAACACCATCTAAACATTCATTGCACACACAACAACGAAAACAACCAGGGTGATATGACTTCCCCATGGCTTGTAATATCTGTAAAAGAAAATAAGCATATGATATACTTGTGGCTTGTAATATCTGTAAAAGTAGACATATGATTTCCTTGTGGCTTGTAACATCTGAAAAAGAAAATAGGCAGTATGATATGATTTTCCCATAGCTTGGCTTCCCCGATTCTAAATCATAGTGCCAACAAATACATACAGTATTAGAATCTCTCACGACTCTGGTTATTTATTTCAAACAAGACCATACCTGGCTATTTTTATTGCTTCAATTTTTTATTGGCCCCCTTACATTTTACTCTGGCATCTAGTTATAAAACTTAGTGGTAAGTCTTCCAGGGAAGACATGTGTCGCCTGCGAACTTATTTTCTTTAGATTACTTCATCATTGAAAGTAACATCATGATGAAAAAGTATATTATTCTAAATTTTGTGATTTAGTTAGTTTTGACTGATGAAGTTTATGAAAATTACAATTTATTCTGACATGATGAAATATTTGAAGGATCAGATATTATCATGGGAATAAAAATAATCTATAGCTAAGTTCCATCAAAAAGGATGTGGACATGCGATACAGTTCTCCATACTGATGCTCTGTGCCATATATCAGGAAGCTAGCCTGTGTGGTTCCTGGGAAAAATGTGACAAATTTTTCTATCTAAAAATATTCTAAGTTGCGCCAAACAGGAAGTGGACATGCGGCAGATTCGAAACTATCTTATACGATACAGTTCTCCATACTGATGCTATGTGCCAGATATCAGGCAGCTAACCTGTCTGGTTCCTAAGAAAATGTGACAGAAATTATTGTGTGACAAATTTTTCTATATAAAAAATAATGTAAGTTCCGTCAAACAGGAAGTGGACATGCGGCAGATTCTAAACTGTCTTACACGATACAGTTCTCCATACTAATGCTCTGTGCCAAATATCAAGAAGCTGGCCTGTGTGGTTCCTCAGAAAAATGTGACAGAAATTATTTTGTGACGCCGACGCCAGATGACGGATAGTGATCCCTATATGTCGCCTCGGCGTAATGCAGGCGACACAATAAAAATATACAAGCAATATCATTAAAACATACAGAATTCTTATTGAAAATAAGAGATGGCGAGTCTAAATGGAAGACAATTTCCTATTTTACTTTTATATCCAGGAGATGAAGTCTCTAAAGAACTGTTGACAATGGTTTTGAACCCCAAATCTGTACTTTATATTTTTTCAGTCATTTGAACTGTAGTGATATGATAGCAATCATTTCCCCAGACTAGGTATGTAATACCTGGAATAGGAAACAGTCAGGATAATATGACCTCTCTCAACATATATGTCAAGTAATTATTTGTTATTGTGTTTGTATGTGCCACCATATCTGATAAAAAAAAACATTTTCCTCAAAAGTGCAATATATTTCTAACATGATTTCTTTAAACCTCATTTTATAGTGCACGATTGTTATTTAATGCCAAACGATTAATTGTTCAGCTATATCATATCAAGAACAAGTTGCATTAAATTTAAATGAAGTTGATGTCAACTTTGCACTAGTCCATCACGCTCAATTGGATCTTCATAGTGCTAGTTCGCTGAAACAACAGTCAATGCGTAGACATGCTGCTCCACTGAGACACATGATCTTGATTCCAATCCAACTAGTCTTTACTCTTACTCCTGAATGCTGTGTGCTTAATGGAGAAGCAGCAAATATCAATTTTATAATCTTTGGTTTGATCCAACTGGGGCTAGAACCCATGGTCTACTACACTCCAGGGAAAGCATGCTAACCATAACACCATCGAAGCAGTTGCCAAACCCTTTAAGCTTTTTAGATATCAGAATAATTATTCATGTCATATTATAAACATATTTTTATCAAAAATTATTTGTCAAATTTTTGCAACAATTGAATTAAATCAAGGTCCTGGCAATTCTTGAACAGAAAGATTATCAATATTTGATATAAAAAAAAAAAAGTGTTGAAGTTACTGCTTGAATAAGAAATTGTCACCGAGATGGACAAAACAAAAATTACTTGACTTTATTCTCAAAAACTATACAAATCCATGTCAGTGAAAGAAACCACCGCTCGTCAACTCGCCAAAAGTGAGAAGAGAACAAATTCGGCAAGTACGTTTGTGTAAGAACTCGACAATCTGGCGACCGAACATCGTGAGGCGAGTTCTGATTATTTTGCACTCGCCCCTGTCAACCAACCTGACGAAGTAGAATCTCGGTCAATGATTCCGAAACATTTTTGAATCAACAATAAAAGATGTGAAGAAATCCTTCAAAATCGTTGATAGGAATAGCGGTGCAATGCAATGTTTCACGTCTGCCATATTGATTTCTTTTATTGATAGAAAACGCTAAAAGATGGCGTCCTTTTTCCGAACCGGTATCAAATAAAATTAATATATATCTCCCAAAGTTCAATGCAAGCGATTCAGATTATCTTAAATGCCGATTAGGTAGAGTAAAGCTTGATGATAGCAAATAAAATTGGGTTTGGGTGGGCATGGTAAAAAGGTAAATGTTTTAAAAATCGTAATTTTCGAATCAGGGTCGGATTTTGCAGCAATTAATTTTGATGTTCTAAACAGTTATTTCGGAGACATGATTGAATTAAATACTGCTTATAATCGAGTTATGATGTTAATTGAAAAAGTAACTGATTTGTATGCAGAATGAACAAAGATGTTATAAATCTTTGTTATTATTTCTCATGTAAAATATTTGCATTAGATCATTGGCGAGTAGAAATATCTACCCACTGGCAAACTTGGCAAGTGCAATTCTAATTTGGCGAGTATAATTTTGACGCAACTAGCCAAAATGGCAAGTGTTTGAAAAAAATGGTTTCCTACACTGCATGTGTGCTTTTTTTTGCATTAATTCCTAACACTGCATCAGTTTCACAAAGATAAGTTTCAGTGAAGACATGTTTTTAATTAACTGGTCTCATTGTTTTCAAAATATTTTTATGCCAATAAATGTGTATGCCTTGATGGCTTGATCTTATTTCATACTTATAATGAGGAAACAAATTAACAAAACCCAGGAAATAAAACATCAACTGAAACTGTTTTAAAATAGCTACATTTGTTTAAAGTACATTTTGTAATTAGCATAGAAAAATCTAAGAAAATGAGCTTGCTCTTCAAATTTCCTTTTTCTGTCAATATTGTCATTGTAAAATGATATTTCAATTTCAGTAAATTTTATTTTTTTTATCAGATATTTTTCATATTTTATAGCTATATATATATACCGGTATATATATATAAGTTTTCTTTTGTTTATTTTCCAAATTCTATGTACTTTAATTAAACACTGACTTCCACCAAGCAAAATTATTGATTTGGCCTAACAGTGAACCCTGCCTAAACTTAATTACATTACATAAACAAACATCTATTTAGGGTTGTTGCTTGTAATTATCTGTTTCTGAATGAAATAGCTTGTCTCACTTATGTTTAATTTGTGAAATATTGTTGAAAGTGGCACTAAACACTATAAACCTTATAACCAGATGTTTAATTTGGACAACTGTGTAAAAATTGACTGCATTAAATATGCTTACCATCTCCATAATTAAATGGCCGCACACACAACATTTCTCTGCCGTCTGCTGAAAACCAGAATACTGCAAAAAAGTATAATGTAAAGAGATCAACATTCATTTGAAGTTTTTTTTTTTTTAAAGTCCTACTAGAGGACCCATAATGATGAACATATGAAATTATCCAGTAAGCCAAGAAATAGAAATGTCTTTTTTTAACCAAGAATAATGAACAAAAGAAATTCCCCAGTAAGCCAAGAAATAGAAATGTTTACATCTATCAGTAATGACTGATTGATACTTGAGTAGTATAGGTACACATAGGTGTGAAAATATTTCCAAACACAGTAGACCCCCTTTTAAATTTTAAGACCACCCTTTCTGCAAGGCAAATGAGGGATAAAGAGAGAGGGGTGACCTCTCTTGAGAAAACTAATGCTGTAGCATCTGAAATCTGGCCTGATACGACAGATGGTCTTTGGTGAGAGTGACCTTATAAGAGGGGTGGTCTTTGGTGAGAGTGACCTTATAAGAGGGGTAGTCTTTGGTGGGAGTGGCCTTATAAGAGGGGTGGTCTTTGGTGGGAGTGGCCTTATAAGAGGGGTAGTCTTTGGTGGGAGTGGCCTTATAAGAGGGGGGCAACTGTAGTACCTTTAACACAATAAAAACTCTCTTTCTTTAATTTGTATTTTTTTCAAGAAATTTTTAAAAAATTAGTAAAGAAATGCTGTGGATGTAAATGAACATGAGATATTATCTAACATTACACTTAAGACATAAATTAAAGCAAAGGAACAGTGCTTTTATTGCTGTTCAACATTTCACAGCCACAGTAGGGTCTTCAATCATGAGCCTAACTCATACCATACAATGAATGTGAAACAGCCCCTAGTCTGTACCTGTAGTTGAGTGAATGTGAAACAGCCCCTAGTCTGTACCTGTAGTTGAGTGAATGTGAAACAGCCCCTAGTCTGTACCTGTAGTTGAGTG
>MJUT01062513.1:212141-228424 GCA_002080005.1 Gigantidas platifrons | reverse complement strand
GAATGTGAAACAGCCCCTAGTCTGTACCTGTAGTTGAGTGAATGTGAAACAGCCCCTAGTCTGTACTTGCAGTTGAGTGGTACTATTTACTTGTTTAACATTTGAATGTGTTATCATTATACCAAATTTTGCAGTAATCTAATGTTGACAAAACATTAGCTAAATATGGCAGATATACATGTAGATTGAGTGCATCCTTACCAGATAATCTTCCTCACAGTAAACTTTCCCATGTACATTGTAAAATGCCTTCCCTCGCAGCGTTCTCCCTAAGAAAAAGAAAAAAAATTAATATGTAAATAATAGTACATGATAGTGATATAAGAGTGTTTTAAAGTACAAAATGTAGTTACAACTGGGTGTACCTTAAATTTAAAATCGGGCCCGGAGATGCAATTTTATTTCAACCTGTCCATTAGGCAAGTGATGTGGAATTTCTGTTTGTCTGAAACAGGAAAGTTATTGTTACTTGTCACATCAGTAGAGAAATTCATTTAATATGACTTTCTGCTTGTCAGAATCAAATTTTTAATGCCATACTGGCAGTCCTGGGGACAAGTCGAACAAGCATGAATGTTACAAGCCCTGTAAAAAGTCAGAATCACATGATGTCTATCCTTGTAATAAAAAAAACCGGATGAGATGACATAAATTATTTTTTACATTTGAGCAAGGCAGGAAGTAAAATATAAACATTTTCGCATATGGAACCCTAGGAGAAGTTAGTGTAATTGAATCTAATAGAAATCATCATTTGTGTAGCATCTGGATTTCACATGACAACCATTAAAAACGTATCATTTTTGTTAAATCTTAAAACATGTTAAACACATGTTGTTGAACAATATTTTGATTTAGAATTAATATTATCATAATGGCCTAGAATTTAAAGCTGTTCTAAAATCGCATGAAAATATGCATGATATAATACTGGAAATTAAAGTTTGTTCAGAATTTTTAACAGACAAACATAGACTTAGGCCGACTTCTTGTAAAATTTGTAAGTCATACAAATGTACAAAGTACATAGCATTTATTTTTGGGACAAGAATAATAAGTACATGTATACATGTACATGTATATTTTACTTTAACACTTATGCTACATGTACATGTTACAATGTATATATGTCAGTAATGTCATTTGTAATATTCATATTGTAATAGGGTTAGGGTTATGGTGTTTAACACCACTTTCAACAATATATGTGTAATATTGTGGGGAAGTTTTATTGGTGGAAGAAACCGGAGTACCCTGAGAAAACTACCGACCTGCCACAAGTCACTGACAAACTTTATCACATAATTTTGCATCAAGTATTGACTGAAACTTTTGAAGAAAAAAAATCTCTGTTGGGAAAATTAAATTTGTCTTTCTTCCTCTCACTGACAACATTATAATTTTTCGTACTCTGTGATTGGAACTCCCCATCTTCCCGCTTAGCCTCTCGTGTATATGTACTGATTATGTAGGGAACCCAAAAATAAACTGGATGTACATTGTATATATACAATTTGGACATTCTTTAAATTTTTCTTATACAAATACCATTTACATATTTTCCTAAGTGTTGACATTAATCCTATGTTATAATCTATCGTGTCCTTTTCACTGTCTACAAAAAGTATATTTATTTTCCAATGCACGACATTAGAAAACTCCCATCATACTGTAGATGCAGAGAGCCTTACAACTCACCTAGATGAGTCCTGGACTCACCATTTTCAGTTAGGACTCACCAACAGATTTCAAATCTTTTATTCTTACAATGGTGGGATTCACCAAAACTTTCAAAAATGTCTTATCGACCCATCAACATAAATTGTCACCAGTATCTCTGAGATATATCTCGTCTTATTCATTACTAATTCATGCAGTTTTTAAATTGTAAATGACATTACTACAACCACTAAGATCAAGTTATTAACTAAACTAAGCTCCCCCTAAATATCTACTACCATTAGTTAGGCTAACAAAATGACTGAGGCCAGGTTTAATTAAAGTAACACAGATATCACACAAATTCTTCATAATCAGACGGGAGGATCCAACCATTTTAACTAAAGAGGTTTTAGCTTGCCACAAAGTAATCATAGTAAGAATTATGACAGCAATTTTGAAATTTTCATAAAACATTTAATTTGATATTGTTAGAATAGAAATAATCTGTCCTTGAATTCATTTAGGCATTGTTTGACATTAGTAATGTAATATTTTTATGAACAAGTAGTTGAAATACATGTACATGTAGGCATTTTGTCATTAAACATACAATGTACATGTTCACCTCCTAAAAATATTTGATTGATATACTGTATGGTTTATGTATGTATTCCAGAATATATAAGCTGGAAATGTTACTGAGTTTTCACTCTGATTTCATTCAATCTACAAGGATTGGGGTTATGGTGTTTAATGCCACTTTCAACAATATTTCAATTATATCGTGGTGGTCAGTTTTATTTGTGGAGGAAACCTGAGTACCTGGAGAAAACCACTGACATGATGCAAATCACTGACAAATTTTATCACATAATGTTGTATCAAGTACACCTCGCCTGAGCAGGATTTTAGCTCACAACGTTAGTGGTGATTGGCACTGATTGCATACAGTAGGTAGTAAGTTATAAATCCAACTACAATAAGATCACGACCACGACGACCCCGACCCATTCTACAAAACATCAAATTTTCACTTTGATTTCATACTATATCTACAAAATATAATATAACATTTCATTTAAACAAGCTTCTCTCCAGTTTTCTCAAGGGTAAAATCTCACATTTACAGTATTATGTTAAATTATGACCATACAGTTCAAACAAATGTTCCCTCCTCTAGAGCATCCATCTCTATTGTCAACAAACAGACTTTGACAATGGAGAACTTTGTCACTTAACTGTTAATTGGAGAGATGAAAAGGTGATATTTAAAACCCCTGGACACTAAAGGTCAATTGTGGAATTTCACAAAAGGATGATCTTAAATTTCATGACAAATGGATTAAAATTGAATGCCCCTGAGCTTAACCAACCTAATATTTAATGTATTATGCACTTTGTTATAGACAGGAAATGCTTTTCAAGAGGAAATCTAAAATGCATTTCTTATCTGTAACTTATTAACTATTTCATTGAGAAATTTATATAATTACATGGGGAACATTTCAAAATGTATTTTTCAACTTGACATTCGCAGTAGTGTGAGGCCTTGTAACATTGCTTCAGCTTACATGTACATGTATGCATGTGTAGCTCATTCTATACAAAGCTTAAGAAATTCATGTTAACTTATTAACTATTTCGGTAAGCATATTCATATAATTAGATGGGGAACATTTCAAAATGTATTTTTCAACTTAACATTTGTGTGTGAGTGCTTGTAACATTGCTTCTGCTTACATCTACATGCATGCACATGTGGCTCATTCTATACAAACCCTAAGAAATAAGAAATAAAAGTTAAAAGTCTCATTTTAAATGATGATGTACCTTAAATTACCATTAAATATTTACTAAATCTTTTTGTGTATACTTATTACAATGTATTGCTTCTTGTGCGTAACTTTTGTATAGTGTATTTTACAATGTATGTTGAAATATGTCAATGAGGGCCTCAGGGAAGATTAGTTATTAACTAAAACCGTGTTTACACTTGCAGATTTAGATCGATCTAAAGGGAGATAGATTCAAAATAGATCGATCTTACACAAGTGTAAACGCCTTAGATCGATTTGGGATCGATCTAAAATAGTCTACTTCCCGAGGTGGTTTTAAAAAGATCGATCTAAAATGAATCGATCTAGTATATAGTGTAAATGCGAAAGATCGATCGCGATCGATCTAATATTTATTAATATAAACTGAAACTATAAATGCACATGCGTGCCAAAATCACACGTGTTAAATATAAACAACACATGTATTTCCTTTGGAAAAATGGCAGAAGCATTACCCATATTGTTCTGTCTACTGTACGTTTTGTGAAATTAAGCAAACACATAAATAGTTTCTTTCGCCTTTGCGCCAACTTCCTGAATTGATAAATTGTTAATCTTTGCTGCTTTTGCCTTATCTTCAGTCTCATTAATCTGCTGCTTCTCTCATGCCTTTTTCTCACAACTGAAGAACGATTGAATATTTGCGAAAGAAAACAGAAGAAAAAAAATCAAACACTGAACACCTAATTCCAATGCTACCAATTCAACCATGATTCTAGCCCTGAAAATAAGCGGGGAGTGCGGGAAATTTCTGTTTTCTGTTCACCATCTATAAAAATAGATCATGTTATCTAGGTCAGTGTAATTGTCTTTACAAGCCTAGTGTAAACGCATCGGTTTATTTTAGTTCGATCGCAATCGATTTAGTAAAAACCAATGTAAACGGGAAGCGGTCTAAAATAGATTGATTTATTTTAGATCGATCTATATTTATTCTAATGTAAACACGGTCTAACTGTGTAACCCTCTATAAATAAAGAATTTATTATTATTATTATTATTATATTATTATAAATACATGTTAATTATGTACAACTTATTATATCATTGAAAATATTAATATATTTAGAAATGGAACATTTCAAAATTTATTTTCAACTTGATATTGCAGTAGTGTGAGGGCTTGCTTGTAACAGATTCTGCTTACATGTATGATACAAACTCTAAGATATACATAATAGTTGGTTATAACAAACGATGTGTTGCCCTCTATGTGATGTTACATTAACAACTTCCTTGTCGTGTAAAATTGTCTGAAATAATTCTGAATAACAAATGTCTACGTCATAGGTGCATTTACCAGTACCGGTATATTTCTGGTATACAATTAATTAGATGGGAGCATGATTCTTACAATGTACATGTACATGTATGTGCAGTAGAACCAGTCTACATGTACAGAAAATCTAAAATAACAAGATGTAAATATTCTACTCTGAAAATGGTTACATTTGAAATCTAAAGTAAATGTAATGGGTTTCATTTTTGGTGTTTAACGCCACTTTCAGCAATATTTCACCGACCGGTATTTCATGGCGACCAGTTTTAGTGGTGGAAGAAGCCACCGACCATGGGCAAGCAATTGGTAAACTTTATCATTTGTGGCAGCGAGTCGAGTGCACCCTTTTTTGTAATTTACAAAGCCGGGCGCGAACCCACACTGTATTGGTGATAGGCTTGCATGAGTTGTTAGGAAATCCAACTACCTATTTCATTGAGCCACCCGAGCCCTCGTAAATGTAATGGAAACCTACATGTACAATATTCCTCTTATTTTTTTACAAGATGTAATTCTTACAAATTATGTGCCACCAGTGTCAGACTACTTATGAACCGACTAATTAAAAAAACCAAACACATTTAGTTGGGGGAGGAGACTATGTCTTTTTTTTTATTATCACCAAATTAAATGTTATAGAAAAGAAATATCTGGAAAGATGCAAAAATTGGATAATCTGCATGACCCTGTAGTTTTCTGCACAAAATTTTGGTAAGATTTGAACACTTATTGGTGACTTGTAAGCCACCAGTGTCAAGACTACAGATATTCTGTCAAGACATAATAAAACTCGACACAAATCATTTATCTTTTATAATTACCGGTACCTATTGTAGGTCAATCAAATACAGTCAAACCTGCCCATGCAGTCACCTCTATTAAGCAGTCACCTGTTTTATAAGGCCAACTTTTCTTTGTCCCAAAGGTGACCTCTTAATACAGGTTTGACTGTAATTCAACCGGAACCATTCTTTAATTAGACAAAATATTAAACACTTTTTCTCCACTAATTTGAAGGTTCATGTAGCTGACTGTGTACAGCCTACAGGAGAGTTTAAATAGCAATGGCATTTGAAATCTTTTGTGTGTAGATATCGTGTTTTGCATGCCATTCACAAATGATATGCATTTTGCATTAAGCATTACCATCAGATCTAGAACATATGAATGCTAAAACTATCAAGAAATTAAATCTACATTCCTCCCTAATTTCTTATAGGGTAATCAATTAAATGGCAGCGCTGGGTTAGCACCTTTATTTTCCCCGACTATTTGTACTGTAAAAGATCTGACAAGAGATGGCTTAGGTTTCAAGATATGTTACATAATTGATATAATTTTCACCAATTATGACTATTGATCAGAACTTGAGTGGCTTGTTTGTAATTAAATATAATTATATATACCAAAAACCTTCAAGTGTTTCCTCTATAACTGTAGTGTGTGATTATATAATAAGGCCAAATATATGTATTTTTTAATTTATTTGTTTCTCTTGGAATGGTCAAAATTTTTAATGTAAATAATTAATATGGAATATTTTAACTTTGGACCAAACTCTAGAAAACAAGCTTGTCCAAGCATTACAAATGTCATTTACTCCATATTTTATTACAGAAAACATCTATATATGTACACATATGTAAATTATGACAATTTTGCAACAAAATTTCAATTTTTTATAGTTCCTTTTGAATCTCAAAAACGTTTTGAAAATTAAATGTCTGGATTATTACTATAGATATAAGATAGCTAGAGTGAAATTATATTACAAATATCATCTAAAGCTACACAAAAACTCTTGCATTAAAAGTCTGAAATTATATCATTTTGTTGTGAGACAAACTAAAAATTCTGTGATATTTAAGGCCTGGTGTATGGCAGCACTTGGAACTGTAACTGTTATTAAATTCTCAAGTATATTTGATACTGTCAGGAAGTCTGTACTTGATTTTCTTTGATAAATTTGATCTGAATTAATGCTGAACTGGAGACATTTTTAATTTATAGTATTTTGTAACAAGGACATCAAACTACAGGCTACAGCTAGTAGATGTCATATTTTTTTACAGACCATATTCCTGATTGCATAATGTGTTGTATCATGGGTACCCACAGGGGAATTCCTGCTACTTCTTATTCTAACCACCCATGGGTTAGTTACTCACTTACTGTAGCAGATTTTACTGTTATTAAATATCCACAAACTTTAGTAGCATTACTTTAACCAATGTATAACTCGAAAACATAATTTACACTCTTTTGCATGGAGATACACTATTTGTATATGCATATTATATGTATATTCAAATCTCAAGAGTACTTTTTACTCAAATTAGGCAATTTTGCTAATGTATTATCATGACACGATGAGACAAATAAATCATACCACAAACAGCCACAGGCTAGAGGGAATGTAGTGGACTGGAAACAAGTGTTTTGTGTCGATGAAAGTGTTGGGCATCAAATATTATGCAATATTTACAGTGGTTTCATTAGGCACCGGTACCCGGTACTTTTACCCGCCTACTTAAGTGTTTGGTACCGGCAGAAAATGCAGATTTTTTTTTATATGCACATTTTATCTTCCTCCATCCATCCGTTTCCACTGCATTCGTTACCGGTGACGTGTGTTTGTTTATAAAAGAGTTTTCTAAGAGGTCTGCGTTCCACGATTAGCGTTACCGTTATAATCAAAGAAAACTCACGAGTAAACCGAATGAAAATCATCAAAACGGTTTAATCCCTGTGTAAAATATGTTATGTACAAGCGAATTTTCAACATTGACTAAAAACAAAATGCACGATGTCTAAAAGAAAAAACACGTTGGATAACTTCTTGGTGAAAAAGCAAACGAAAGGTGCATTGTTTGTTGTGATAAATGCACAAGTCAATGAATTTATTATAAGATTTCATTTCAAACGGCAAAGTAAATAAAGACCAACATCTACCGATAGCTTGTATCTTAAGGCCTGTTGCCCTTTTTTGTGAAAATATTTTGCAAGATTTAATAAATGATATTTATCACAACATATCTTGCTGCATGTCATTTTAGCTTGACCAGTTTGGGAACAATACCCAACTCAGGAGACAGTCCCTCAGATGTAATGTCACAAAAGGTCAAATTAACATCAACTTGTCCTGTTATTCATAACAAAAGACTGGTAATTTTGCAGTTGCATGAAAAATTTGGTGTATTATTCACACAGATTGAGAACAAAATGTGTATTAATTTTTATAGAATGCAAGACAAGCTCTTGTGATGTCAGATAAAATAGAACATTATATACCCTTAAGCAATCATACTTTAGCATTAGATCCCCCATATTAGGGGTAGCCCTTTAAAAAAAAAACAGTCTCCTGTTCGAGAAATTGTTCCCAACCTGTTGACCTTTTTCTTTTTTAATGTTTCAATTGCATGTTTCTATTTGTTTCCAGTTATTTATACCTGCATTGCGTAAGAGAGAAAACAATTTTTTTGATGGACCTGGTTATGCACAATTGTACCTAGTCTAAAATTCTGACACTAGTAATTGCCTGAATCAAACAAATTTCTGAATCAATACATTTATTCTTAACCAATTTGACATAAGGCAAACTGATTTAAAAAAAAAAAGTCAAAATCATGTTTTTTTCCTTTAAATAAGTATTTAAATAATATAATATTTTCCTGTGAGTGGAAAAATCCTATAATATTTGCAAGCAATGCAGGTACAACAGGCAGAAAATTGCATCGTGTTCAGCTTGATGAAGTGGTATTACTAGATACATGTACTAGCATTATGACTAGTCTGATGAATATTAATAATAATAATTTTATTGTCAAATAAACATCCATACATGTTTGTGACCAGAAAAAAAAAAAACAAACAACAACAACAAAACACAATGTAAACAAGATATCTCAATTTATCATGAACAAATTAAGAGACTTCTGTCCTCAGTTCTAATGACTTTATTATGTAGAAGCCTATAATTTTAACATGAGCTGTAGTTGTAGGATTAAGAAGATAAATTAGTTTTTGCTCACTGGAAAATTGCATAAAATTTGGGTTTTCATTTGCAAGAATTACAAATAGATCTGTTCTCAATTTACTGTTTATAGTACATTCTAATATAAAGTGCTCTTCATCCTCAATTTTATTACAGGTTTTACAAAGTCTGAGTATTCTAGGTATTTTGCAATATCGTTCTTTCTCTATTTCAAGATTATGGTCCCTAATTCTAATTTTAGTAAAGCATCTTCTGATATCAGAATTATTATATGATAAATAAAATTCTCTTTCCAAATTTAATTTGAGTTTTTTATACAAGAACATTTTACTATTTTCATTAAAACTTTTGATTTGATTTTCGCACATTTGTCTATATTTGTTTTTTAATTCCCTTTTAATAAACGGTTTTAGTGACTTCACTTCCTTCAAATTTTTACAGTTAGAAGATTGTGAATGTACAAAGTCAGTAGCAGTTCTGGCAGACAGTTACTGGTTCCTCTGTTCAACAAAATCATGATAATGATATAGAGGTAGGAGACCCAGGGGTCATCTTTCCCAGGAGCTCCTGTAATATCATTATTTAGAAGGTTTTAATTTTGGTCATAAACCTTTAAAAGGAAATTCTTTCAATTTTACTGTACAAAACTGACCTAAAAATTTAACTACATTGTATTTTGATTTATTTTATACCAAAATTAAGACCTCTAAATCCTGAAATTCCATGAGCTTCCGGGGGGCTTTGTCCCCCTGGACCCACTGGGGGCCTTAAGTGGCCCCCAAACCCCTCGTCACAAGTGGCTGGTACCTCCTGGAGGTACCACCTCTTCCAAATCCTAATGAAACCCCTGTATTTATCAATTTTTAATCACAGAAAAAAATTGATTTTGCATCTTCTCCATAAACTTGTGTACATGTACATGGTAGCAGAGTGAAAGTGTTGACTGAAAAAAAGTAGTACATTTGCACAGTAGACAATAGTGTATATTCAACTAGAACTTAAGTTATCGCACGGAAACCATTGACGACAACAATGACGATGACAACCACGGTCATTTCAAAATCATGTACAATGTACCTTGATATACTAAATTAATGCAGTCTTTGGTGAAAAGAGATCTTCTTATGTCCCAAGGGACTACATACCAGTCATCGACTTTAGCAGTGGTTTGGTGGCCCACGCCCAGTGAAAATTGATTCGGACCAGTGACTTGTGCCAAATTTTTTCAATAGAATCTATATAAATATTCTAACTTTAAAGTTTTCGGGCCAGTAAATTCGAAAGTCTAATTTCGAAGACTGACATACTTTATGTTGGTATTTGTCGAACACATGTTTAACACAAAATATTTTACTCACCACATGAGCAGCACACAAAACATTTGGTATGGTACAGGTTGTTCATGGCTTGACATGCTTCACTGGAGCCCGTCACTCTCTCCCCACACTTAAAGCACTGACCTATAAAATCAGATGTTATACATGTACATGTAAGTTTACAAACTACCAGGAAATCTGATTAAAGCAACTTTGTATGCATACAAATTGTACCAACTTTTTTTTGTTTGCAAACAACAGGTGTTTGGATGGAGAACAGATTTTAATCAAAGGGAGATAATTTGCTTAGAAATCAATAGAATTCAAATACAAATGTACGTTAGATACATGTACATTTGTATATAGGACCAAAAATGAAGTTCAGATTATATACAGGTTTTTGGTTTATTTACGGTTGGTTTGACAACTTTCACTGTTTCAACACAGATATTTTGCACACATGCGTGTACAGCACAGAAATACAAACAAGAGCAGAGAAAGTTTGCAAATTGTGCTTCCATATACAGGGCACAATAGTAGCTTACATAGCTGATCAACATTTGAAAAGTTTACAGACGACGTAGTGAACGAACAACAAATGATAGCAATAGATCACAGAACCATTTGGTTTTCAAACCCCCAACAGATGATCCCTAAAATGTACACCCATCCACAGTTTTAGCCCTACATTTTGTATCTCCCAACCAGAACTTACATTACATACAAGAATGTACCTGATTAATTTTCTATCAGCTTGTATATTTTTGTTTCATTTTTTTTTTACTCAACCATTGGTTAGAGGTGTAGTTCATGCCATCTTGGAGTGATTGTTGTTTAATGCCAACTCAGCAATTTTTCGGCTATATCATGACCAGAACAAGTTAATTTTCAATGAGATGATGCTATATGGTCCGCAGGGGTGTGGAAATACTGAAATGTTCTACTCGTCCCCGGGCAAGTCATCTGAAAAAAGTTACTTGTCCGGACAAAATCCTACTTGTCCTGTTTTTTGTACAAACATTTGATACTTATAAACACAGTTCCTAAATTGTACCAGGCCAACACGCTTAGCTAGATTTTTAGAGAGCTTGCTCACTGAAACAACAGTCCGCGGATAGACATGTTGCCCCACTCTGACTTATTATCCTGATTCCAAGCCAATCAGTCATTGTTTTTTCTCCTCAATGCTGTGTGCTTAGCGGAAAAGCAACAAATATCAATTTTCTAGTCTTTGGTTTGACCTGATAGGGACTTGAACTCACGATCTACCACACTCGAGGGCAGCATGTAAGTACCGTCCTACACCTCCGATGCGTTTGTCATTAATTTATGTATGTTCACTCCATCCCAGTGATAAATAACATTATTAATTTATAACTGGACATAAGAAGCAGACAATTTGTTTTACCAGCACTGTGAATGAAAATTACTATAAACAATAATCTCTACAGGAGCACTGGAATCTGGTCGTCTCGTTCTATATATATTTTTGAACAATCCACATTACTGTAGAATTTCTTGTTTTTTCCTTAAATTGTAGAAGGTTTTATATCAATAAAAATAACAAATTAAGTCAGAATGTGTAGGTGAAACAAAAAATCATATCCTGTGTTTACATCCTTTGTTCATTTTCTCATAAATGTTATCAACAATTTTCATCAGGGCACTTTCAATTTACTATATGATCTAAAACTGGTACAGATAAACATCAAATGAAATATACAACTCCATATGTAATCAAGTATCAATGAATCTATTTCAGCCCTGGCAGATCCCAACCTTTGACAACTAGACTGAAAATTTAATATCATTTTAAATCTCAACAACAAAAGTAATCTACTTCTAGATATCATTCTATATTCCCCAGGTTAGAATATATTTTATTTTATTAATTTTTTTTGGTTAAATGTAATTTATTTGTGTTGAAAAACAAAAATAAATAAACCCATATAATGTATCTCAGTTATTTATTCTAGCAACAAGCGGAGCATTATTAAATAGCTGAGGTCAGTCGATTAGCAACATTTTAAAAATGAAATGAATTATTTAAAGAAAGGTAATTACAAGTATTTTCAAAGGGCATTAACTCTGGTATGTAAAAAGTGTCAAAGTGCAAAATCAATCTTGGTTTGCATTATATGATCCTTGACATTGTGAATAAATTATAAATATTTTGTGTAACATGTCCTTGACCTTGTGAATAAATTATAAATGTTTTATGCAACATGTACATTGTAAGGGCAACTTAAATTATTCAATGGAAACCTGAGAAATAGCTGTTTATCAACTGTGCTGTGCCTTATAAAATAATTTATTTTTGCCCACAACATACATGATCAATCAGAAAGAATTTAAAAGTACTGCTCAATTATCATCAATCTAGCTAGGAACACTTACTTCTTCACTCATGTTGGAGTATGAAGATTTCAGCAATAGTAAGACAAAGATTCGGATGGATTTTCTATGGTGTTTGCTTATTTCTTATTAAATATACATTTTGTATACAGTACATGTATGAAGAACTTCTATTTATCACCCTATATAAGGGGTCTTTGTGGTCGTGACCATGTGGTAGTTGGATTTACAGCTACATGTGCTATCAGTGCTTATCACCACTAAAGTTGCCAGATCGAAACCCTGGTGGTGAGGTGTACTCGATACAATATTATGTGATAAAAGTTTGTCAGTGACTTGCAATGACCACCGGTGAATGGTTTTTTCCAGCCAAAGGTACCCTGGCCATGGTTTCCTCTACCAATAAAACTGTCAGTTTTATTACTGTTTTATTTTATTATTTATTTATTCAGTTACTGACCAACACATTATTACTGAAATATTGTTGAACATGCACATGGTGTTAAAACAACATAACCCCATCACTCTATATACACATGTACATATCAACATGTAATATACAAAATGTATATTGCACATTGCTGCAATGTAATAACTGCCCTAAAAGTGTACTCAACATGTAGTAATACTGCCGAAGGGACAGAACATGAACATACATGTACAATGTACTGTATGTATCATCAATATATACAAATGTGTGCAACAAGGTGGTCTATCCATTCTTTAACAAAGAATTTTAAAAGAATTTTAAATTAAACTTGTATCCAAACAAAACAAATAAAATATCTCAGAACACATTAGAACTTTGATACCTGTTTAAACATTAAAAGGTTAAAGTGACACAAGTGAACATAATAAGATGACATCTAGAATTAGATATCAAATGTAATAATCAGCAATTAAAGAAACTTGACACAACATCAGGCAAAGATCAAATCTCTTTTATTATATGTACACTTGTGTCACATTCTTTAAAAACACTTCAGAAGCAGGGAGGAATCTGTATAGAAAATAAAATAACTGAAAATCAATGAAAAAAGCTAAAACCGTCTACACCCCTTTTCAAAAAGATAATTTTTGACCTGTTCCAACAGTGTCCTGCAATTTTTGGAATTTCTTTTTCACAGAAAAATATTTGAAATCAGCTACATAACTGAAAAAAAATCACCCCTGCAGAAGGAAGTACAATGTACAATGAAGATTGCTTTCAAAGTTACATGTACATAAGAAGTTGCATTTGGTTTATTAATAGCAGGCAAAATATTTTTTTTCAATAGATTTTTTTGTCTGTCAAAAATTTTCCAGTAACATGAGTAACATTCAAAAAAACCCAGAAGGAAGTTAAATGTACAATGGTCATTGCATGTATATATATATATATATGTAGTATGATGTGGGTGGAATACTAATTTTTTTTAACAAATAAGTTATTTGTCTGTTGTTATTCATAAATTGGTGTTAGGGAAATAATTAAATCTATATACATGTATATACATGTATATCAATGTGTAACTACATTGTACAATTGAAATCTAGGCCAACCTTAATAAATGGAGTGTTAATTAACATGGTTATGAACATTTTTTGAAGGCAAATTATCCTTATCTTTTAAATTTACATAAAGGCAACAAACTTGCTTAAATCAAAGGAAAGAAATTTAGTTGGAATTTCTGGTAATTTTCTTAGGGGTGGAAGCTGTGCACGTGGGAGTATCTAGCTAGGGCCAGATTTGGTGGGTTGGTCAGGTGACAGCACTACATACCAAAACATTTTAACACATGACCTTATTGACAAAAAGTATCCTGTTCTTTTAAAATCAAAATTTGTACAATGTTGTGAAATTTTATCTTTAAAAAGGACCTGATCTACATTTTGTTTTGTACATGTATTGTTGTACTGTAAATAAAACACAGAACAAGCAAACAAGTTGAAGAACAACAATTTGTAATATTTCTATATTTGATCAGAATTGTATGTTGAATGTTTACTCATTTAAATTCATTTGACATCAATATGACCTAAAAATTCCTCACTCAAAACTGTCACATATCTAGTTCTGTCAAAATTCCGTGGAAACCAAGTAATAGAAAAGAGATAAAAATTTTACCTTTGTTTGTATATGTTGACAAAATAAAGGAACGACATTCTCTTTAAGAGAACGGAAATTCTGTAGTGATCGCCAACGATCAAAGAACGACGAAACCACTAAGATTCTAGTGATACTGAAGAGGTTTCCTTTGATCAACAATACTAATTAAAAATTTATATGAATGTATAAGATCAAAATCTTTTATTCCTTAACTTTAAAAAAAAAAAGTTTACTGTATGCAAAAAATATATACAAGTATACGTACCAGTACTACATACATGTATAAAGGCAACTTTAGGTTTAGGGATAGGGTTATGGTGTTTAACACCACTTTCAACAATATTTCAGTTATATTGTGGCGGTCAGTTTTATTGGTGGAGGAAACTGGTGTTCTTAACTTTATCCTGTTGTATCAAGTACACCTCGCCTGAGTGGGGTTTGAACTCACTAATACATGTAACATAAACATATAACACAATGATGACATCACACGAAAATTACACAATAGCTACAGTACAAAATGTAGATCACTGTTATAGATGTTTCTAATATGACCTCCCTCTTTCGCTAAATGTTAACAAACGAGCGAATTATCCATTCAGTATAATCTCATTAGCACATGCGCCCGTGAATGTGACTGATTTTTCCATTGGCAGCATAAATCGTGTGCGACATTTTCCGCAAACGTGAATATAAATTACCGTCTTCCAATCAAAGCATACTACCGTATTTGTACTCTTAGACATACATGTATCAGAATCTAAATAAATCACGGAAGCCAGAATGTGTTTTGAGTTTTAACATGGATTGGCGGATATTAGTAAATTTTATCCCTCGCTTCTGGCTCGGGATAAAATACTAATATCTGCCAATCAATGTTAAAACTCCAAACACATTCTGGCTTCCATGATTTATTTCTTAAATATATCACTTCATAGTCATATGGATATAACTTTTATTGTACTAAAATCTATCTACTTGTTTTCTTTTACATTTAGGGCGATAGCAAGTAACACTCAAAATGCAAAAAAAATAAAAGGCCGTTGGCCACTGGTCCCCCGACGCCAAGGTTATATCGTAAGATTAAATTTTGAAACTACTGTAAACTAGAGGGTCAGGTGAACCTGTATCACTCATAATTCTGAAAGGGGACCATCCAAGGACCATTTTGAAGTAAAAAAAGGGGAGTAACTCTGGTTAGATTTGTCGAAAAATCATCATTATCGAACTTGGCCTAGATATTCATGAGATACAATTACATACCAAACCTAGTTTCAATCTGACTTTTTGTTCACAAGTTATAATTTGGAAACCAAAATATTAGCAATTTTGAAGTAAAAAAAGGGGAGTAACTCTGGTAAGATTGGTCGAAAAATGATCGCTATTGCACTTGACCTAGATATTCATGAGATACACTTACATACCAAACCTAGTTTCAATCTGACTATTTGTTCCCAAGTTATCATCTGAAAACCAAATATTTAGCAATTTTGAGGTATAAAAAGGGGCACAACTCTAATAAAAATTGTCGAAAAATTGTCATTATCGAACTTGACCTAGATATTCATAAGATACACTTACATGCCACACCTAGCTTCAATTTAACTTTCATTCACAAGTTATCATCTGGAAACCAATTCGGGACACACAGACAAAGTATAAAAAGGGATGTAACTCTGGTAAGATTTGTCGAAAAATGATCGCTATCGAACTTGACCTAGATATTCATGAGATACACTTACATACCAAA
>MJUT01062513.1:181499-204283 GCA_002080005.1 Gigantidas platifrons | reverse complement strand
GTTTTTTTTTACATGTTAAAAATGGCATTGTTTTTGGCAAAATTAAAAATTAAATTAATTTTTATATCATGTTTATTGACAAAAGTTATCAAAATAGTTTCAACATACAAAACAATGTAAAAGTGCTATCAAAACAAATTAGAAGTTGATTAAAGGGTCACTGATTAAAGATACTTTGTTAGTTGTTAATCAATCTTTTGATTGATATTAAAAAGAAGTAAGGTAAATAATACAATTAACATTTGTTGACTATTTTCCTAATAATTATTCCAACAAAATTAATAATACAAAAATATTAAAGGTCCACATGAAAGATTCATGGGATTTTGAAAATTCAAATATGAAATTTGTTTCAAATGCTTTATTTTTTTAATGTAATTCCCAATATAAGCCCCAACTTTTTTTTTTTGTGCATAATTTTCCAATCTTATTCTCAATGAAAACATTCATCTGAAAATATTCTACATATAACTTATAAAATACAAAGGTAAGTCACCTGTGAGTGATGGTTTTACCTGTACAGGTAATTAGTCATTTCCAGTTGTATATTGGAACCACAGGTGATTCTCTGGAGATGGGTACTGTTAATTAAATCACAAAGCAATAAATACCTGGCATTGGATGCCAGGTACAAGGCATGCCAGGTATTTATCAGACTATGCCTTGAGCTGTACTGTAGACTAGAATGTAGATGGAATGTTATTTAACAGTGCACACTGTAAGAGCCTCAACAATTTTAAACATTTATAATAAGTACATGTACATTGTACAAGACCCCTATTAAATACATGTACCTTTAGAATACATATTATATTTTTTTTAGTTTCAAGTGCCTTTGAGAGATGACATTAGACCACAAGGTGAAGTGATCATTGTTAAAACTTGATAACTTTTTTTCAGTCAACAATATAATTTTAGCCATTCAACCCCCCAAAGAAATCCTTGTTGAACTGCAAATTAAATCGAAGCCGAAAGCAAAAGATTAAGACTAAATGTTTGTATTTGTGATTAAAGGGAAAAGAATTTCTTTTATTTGAACTTTTAACAAAATTTAAAGTGATCAAAAGATTATCCCTTACAGAAGATTTTGTCATAACTTGTGTGATATTATTACCTATGTTTTTCGATGAATATTTTACACCACAATTATGTCATTCAAAATTGATGAATTTTAGGTATACCTGTTTCGTCACAATTTGTGGTTTATTTTATGACTAATTTAGACCTGAAGTAATAAGGTACATGTATAACCTAGGATGTGACTAACTAAAAAATTATCACAAAGGTAAACAGTAGCGAGTCACCATCTAATTAAACCTACATGTGTATTATTACATACATTGTACATGCATGTACAAGATCATTATAATACCATTTTTTTGTGCTTCCCAATCAAAGCACTAGCTACTTTAAATCAATTTATTTAAACAGTCCTCGAAATGAAAATTTGAATTTACAGGTCCAAATAAAATTTGTTAATTTATTTTTATATATCGGTAGATTAAAAGAACTGAAAAATGCATTGGTCCGAACAAAGTTTTACTGATCTTGGATCGGAGGCCTGGTGCTCATTGCATTGTGAGGACTGAGAAAAGAAGGAAGAAAAATAAGAACCTCTGGTTTCCATTCTGTATCTAACTAGAGGCTCACATGAGCCTGTATCGCTCACATGAGTCTGTATCGCTCACCTGACATAACTAAGTCCTCTTAAGAATGTCTGCATGCCGAATACATCTAAGTTACTATTCAAATCCCATAGGGTTCTATGTTAAAACTATGTCTGCTCATGGCAGCCATCTTGGATGGAGGTAGCAGTCACCGGACACAATTTTAAAAGTATACTACCCAAGGACCATCCATGCCATATTTGCTTTAAATTGGCTGACTGGTTTCAGAGGGAAGACTTTTAAACAATTTTCCCATAGGGTCCTATGTTAAAACTATGTCCGCTGACTGCGGCAATCTTGGATGGAGGTCGGGCTCACAGGAAATAATTTTGAAAGTTGACCACAGAAGGACCATTCATGCCATGTTTGCTTTAAATTGACTTGCTGGTTTCAGAGGAGAAGACTTTTAAACATTTTTTCCATAGGACCTACATTTTTGTATGCTAAAACTAAGTCGAGTCATGGTGGCCATCTTGAATTTCCGATCATCAAACGATTCACAAGTTTAGTACAGGACCACCCAATGATCATTCCTGTAAAGGCACAATTCAATTGGCTTAGTGGTTTCTAACAAGAAGATTTTTAAAATTTCGACCAATCAGAACACATTATGGGCCCTGGTAGCCATGTTGGAATTCCGATCAGCGCCAAAAACAAAAATCTTGTATATGACCATCTAATGAACATTTCTGCCAAGTTTGGTTCAAATCTGTTTCGTGGTTTCAGAAAAAAAGATGAAAATGTGAAATTCCCATAGGGTCCAATGTTAAACTAAGTCGAGTCATGGCGGCCATCATGAATTTCCGATCATCAAACGATTCACAAGTTTAGTACAGGATCACCCAATGATCATTTCTGTAAAGTCACAATTCAATTGGTTTAGTGGTTTCTAACAATAAGATTTTTAAAATTTCGACCAATCAGAACACATTATTGGCCCTGGCAGCCATGTTGGATTTCCGATCTGCACCAAAATAACAAATTTAGTAGAGGACCTACCAATGAACATTTCTGCCATATTTGGTCCAAATCAGTTCAGTGGTTTCAAAGAAGAAGAAGAAAGTATGAAAAGTTTACAGACGTGGACGACGACGACGACGACGGACGCAAAGTGATGACAAAAGCTCACATGACCCTTTGGGTCAGGTGAGCTAATAAAAACAAAGCATTTCAAAACTGCTTTTCCACATTTGTAAATACAAATGTACAATGTATATACATGTACAGCACTGTCAGTGCCACTGATAGAAACAAAATATTATCTATTCTAATCAAGAAAAAAAGCTTTTTCCACTTTTCCAACTAACAGTTGTGTTAAATCTGATAGGATACAGTATTATTTACACCCTATATGTACACCAATAACCACCTATAGATTACCAAGCAATCAGCAGTGATCAGACAACTGTTAATGTCCACTACAGTACATGTAATAAAAATGTACATGCACTGTACATGAAGATAGATATTTAACTGCTCACAACATGTTTCAGGAATAACCTTCATCACTCTAAAGAATGGAAAGCTAAATAATCTTAAAATCTTTGGGAGCAATATTTAATGGAACCATGGGGGTCTAAACAGGATAGCCAAAATCAGCTAAGGTCACCTATGTCTGAGGGAGGAGGGTCTAAACAGGATAGCCAAAATCAGCTAAGGTCACCTATGTCTGGGGAGGAGGGTCTAAACAGGAGAGCCAAAATCAGCTAAGGTCACCTATGCACGAGGGTGGGCGACCCTAGTTTTAATAATAATTATAATTTTAAGGAACTGGAAACTTCAATAATAAATATATCTAATAAACCATGTAAATGCTGAAGCACAAACTACTAGTTGGATGATACCCTCAGGGACTAACATATATATAAAAGGTTTTCTCCAATCGTCAAATATAAATAACAGTTTTTTATCATGTACATGTATATATTGTACAGTGAGTTGTAAAAGTCATGCTATTTTTATGCCATTTCTGGCATTACTCTGTTTAGATATGATTTGGTATGAAATAATAAAAAAGTTTTTGTAATTGAAAATTGTGGATAATCGATATGATCTTTCGATGAAATTAAATCTATAATTATTTATTTGATGACCATTGAATTTCACTTTTAAGGCAAAATTTTTACCATGATGGAACTGTTGAATGTGGCGAGACGACCGTTCCTTTGAAAACTTACATATACATTTGTATATGTACTCACCTTATAGGGCAAGCTGGAACTACATGTACATTGCAGGACAATTTCTTACACTGCAGCTTGTAGGTCAAGTCAACCCTTAACCTTGAACATTGTAGTTCGGTCAAATCTGCTTTAGTGACCACCTCTATTAATCTATAACTTGCGTTGTGTGAACTTAATTTTAATTTCCTTTCACAATGCACTTCATATTACCAGTAATTAAACCTGTATAAAGAGACCACTTGTCCTATGTGAACCTATGTCCTATGTGAACCTATTTCAATATTCTCCTGGAAGGTCACAGGGTCAACTATATACATTGTATTATCATGGTTATAGATATAATTTTCTAAAAACTTACCGAAGTATTCACCCTGTGGAGTTTTTTCCATTTCATCTTCTAGTTGTTGAGTTAATGCTGCTATTTTTTTCTCTGCTTCGGTGGGACCTTTGGTTGATGGTGTTAAATTGTACGACAACTGGGCCTGAGGTCGGACCGCTGCAGAAGGTGGAGTCCGACCCATGTGACCAGATGACTGAGAAACAATTCCAGGACTGAACATCCTCGGTTGAGATGGCTGCGGTGCTGGACTGGTAAATCGTGGATTTCTAGGTGGTATTACAGGAACAGGTTCTGTTTTATGTGGACCGTGATATGGTGGAGGTGGATTTTTAGGAATAGACGACTCCAATGAATTTTTACGTGAAGATGAAATTCGCATATTGTCTTGTAATTGTTGAGTCAATGTTGCTAATGTTTGCTCTGCATCGAAATGATTATGTTGAATTCCGTTTTGATGAATCGGTACTCGAGCTGGTATTGCGGGTGGAGGGGTAAAATTTTGGGACTGTGTACCTATATGGGAATCATTTGATATTCCAGTAACATTTGAAACATTGTTATGTTGAGATGAGTGATGTCCATGTTGGTAAATGATTTTGGTATTGTTGTTTGTCATCGAGACTGGAACACTTGCTTGAATTTGAGGTGGTGCATGTTCATTGAATCTACTTTCATTTATTAACGAAATATTCCGATGTGCCAAGTTTGATGGAGGAACACCTTGATAGAAGGTATGTCCATATGAATTTGGCATTCCGTGATCCTGTGTCAATACAACGCTTGTTCTAGGACTTGGGTATTTGTCGAACATAACACCAGACATTCCAGCTAAACTAGTCCTCGGACTTGAATGTTTACTTTCATAAGATGTACCACTTATACTTGAGCGCGGACTTGCTAAACTTGAACGTGGACTTCCAAATTTTTGTTGATCATAAGGTGGTGGCGGGGGAGGGTGAATTAAACTAGTCCGTGGGCTAGAATTCTTGGAGTCGCCACCACTACCATAACTTGATCTTGGACTGGAATTATAATCTGAACCTTGTTTCACAACCATATTATAATTTAAATTTTGGTGTGAGTTTCCTACAATATTGGGATTGTTACCCATCGTCACATTTTGAGAAAAGTGTTGATTCAACATATATTCATGACTAGGAGCTGGATACGCTTGTCGCGATATGAAAATACTACGATTCATCTCACTGACATTTCCAGGATTCATCATTTGTCCAGACACTGACAATGGTTTGCCATGTCCTTGCTCAACTTGACCCTGAATTTGACCCCCTGGTTTTGGGGGGAATTTATTTTGTTGTGTTAAGGTCTCAAATTTGTGATATCTTTCGGTATGATCTGGCAATGACTTTTGACTTTGCATTAACCTTATTCTTGCAGTTTCCTGCTCAAGAGACTGTAAATTTGCCATTCTCTAAGCGTTTTGACACGGTCCCAAATTAAAAACAAAAATGTTTATATTTTTTTTTTGCTTTTCTCACCGATCTCAAAAATAGAAAATATCAAACGAAATAATACCTCTTACACAAAATTTTACCAACATATCCACACTAATTAATAAGAATTTGTTTAATTCCACAATTAACTTGAAGACCACATTAATCCACAATACACAAATTTACACACATTCCTTTCTTAAGCCAATACACCACACATTAGTTTGTGTTTCCTTTGTAACAATGGCGGTATTGCGGAGGAATATATTAATTTCACATGTTTCTTACGTGTTTTGAGTCTGACCAATCCATTCTATAATTCTGTTTAGTCAGTAGTTATGGATGAACTTCACTATGTTTTTCAGCAAATAAATTGTTCCCTGAGTTTAAATCAATCAAACATTCTTTCCGCACTTTGTGCGAAACTTAACGCGGAAGTTATTGTTACGATTAACCGTTATTTTTTTCTAAATGCTCCGCGTTGGGTTTATAGTGACCTATTACAGTAAAATCATTAAAATCACCAGAATATTATTACCGTTATTTTTTTTTCTAAATGCTCCGCTTTGGGTTTATAGTAAATTATTACAGTAAAATCATTAAAATCTGCAGAATTATCATCTTTGCTTTTCGTGACATGAAATTGTCATTATACAAGAGGCATGAACACGGAAAACTCGAGACGTCACTAATGTAATGATAAAAAGGCCCACGTCTAAGTAACGCGGACGTCGGAGGGGAAACAAAAAAGGTGCTTGGGATATTTTTTTGTTAACCACCGACCTGCCGTAAGTCACTGGCAAACTTTATCATATAATGATGTATAGAGTTAAAAATGTGTGATAGTATGAAAAAGAGAGGGGAGAACACCGTTTTGGAACCAGATTGTAAAATCCACATTATTATCAATTTCCCCCCATTGAAACGATACTCCAAAATGTCACTCGTTATCCAAATAAATAGGCCTAAACGAAATCGCATATTTACCTGTTCACTGACTTTGAGTAGAGTGAGTGAGTGAACAATTTTTTAGCTATGTCATGGCGAAATTCAATTAGAAGATTATGATGTCCACTTTGTCGTAGACCAACACGCTTAGTTGGATTTCAATAATCAAATAATGCTGAGTAACTCACTGAAACAACAGGCTGCGGGTAGACAATCGGACAATTATTCTGATTTCGAATTAACCAGTCTTTGCTTTTACGTCTTTAAGCTGCATGCTTAGCGGAGAAGCAACTAATATTGTCTTTTGTTCAGTGATCCGACCGGAGCTCGAATCCACGATCTATAGCACTCGAGACAAGTATGTTAACCATTAAACCACCGATGCGGTTTGAGTAGAAGAAAACCCTTTGAAGTATTCCAACTATTGGCCTGGCTTTCGTAGTCCTTTCCAGTCAAAATTTGAGAGGATATTTCATTGTTTAAGATCAAATTACAGTTGGGCTATAAAAATTGTGCGGGAATAAAAAAAAATAAAAAGTATAATAAACATGAGCGAACACGTCACCCTGAGAGTAATATATTTGTTTTAATACTCAAAAACAAATGCAAAAACTGATAGCATATAATGGAGATCATTATACAAATAAACATTACAATATGAATATATTTATACGATGATAATAAAGAAAATACATTTATAATAAAAATATATATATATATGGTAAAATAACAAATTAAAAACTTCAACACAGAGGAATAGGCAAGAAGACAGAGGGTTTCAATGAGAGAAGAAGAAAACATGGAATGTGTGCTTCTAATAAAGGAAGGTGCAAATCTACATTTATCGAGCTGCACATATTTCTAAGTCTAATATGAATAATATTTAGTTTTCTATTACCCCAGCCGAAATAAAGAGATCTTTTTTCAAGTAATATTTTCTTTTTGTTTCTTTTAAACATGCTTACATTACCATAATTAACTTTAATTCTTCAATCATGCCTTCCCATTGGTTATGCAAGAAAGAGGGATTAAATGTACAGTACGACACAATCTATACAAATGTTAAAGTTTGTTAAGACACAATACCAAATGTAGAAAAGGGATAAAGCGGACGTGCTATTACAAGTCAATTGTCCGAAGTCACTTGGAATTTTTCTCAGATATCAATCCGTAAAAATCACGGGTTAGAGTGATTGTCGTGTATTGAGGCGATGAATATCATGAAAGACACAAGATACCAATAGGTTGTCAAAATATCGTAAAACAATAAAGAAAGATAAAAATGTGACAAAAAGAGACCAGACAAACAATAATCAATGTGAGAAAAAAAATACACAGAAAACTAAAGGTGAGCAACAGGTCCCAAATCAAAAACAGGAGCTTAACTCGGGTATTCGTATGATGCCCATCGGTTTAAGTCAATTCATTCATTGTGTTCTGAATTTCTTTGTATTCAACATTTTACTGGCCAGTATTCACGAAATACACTAAAACAAATTATTATCCCCTCCCATGTTACCTGACTATGATGTCCACAGAATAAGTAATCTAATTAATATTATATACTAGTTCTATCTTTTTATAATGTTTTCTTGTCCCCCCCCCTCCTTTTCTTTGGTGGAGGGGGATCCTCGGTAACGTGTTCGTGTATTAACAGAGAAGAAATGTAAAAAAAGAAAGACATAACAATCATCTGAATTTATTTAGATTGCAGAATAAGGTGCATCAAGTTGATTATTTGTTCCTTATAAATATGTATATATGTACATAAGTATGAAATCAATCATATGTCATCTTGTTAACATTTCATAAAATATTTGTAATGTATACATGTCCACCAATGTAGTATAATCCGATGTCATTGATCTTTGACCTAATTAACTATACTGTGTTCATAGAAAATCAGATGTGTTTAAAAAAAATGAAATAAAACGCTCACTCAGCGTTTAAAATAAATCTTCAAACTTTTTATACGCTTAAATTCGGCTAAAACATTATATATCAGAGCTATTAATTTATTTCTTTCATCGTTTCTCTTGTTTCGATAACTGTTTTAATGGGACCATCAATTTTTTGGTGAAGGAAACTTGGATTTGGCAAATCTTAAAATACAACTGATTTTCTAAAAGACAAATTTTGACTTGTCAAACAATCTATATACTTTGCTTAATTTACACGGTGTACCAGACCAGTTTTCTGGGAGAATCAATTTTGATATTTTTTCAAACCACAGACAAACCATTTTTGTTTTCTGAAACCAGAGTTCAGAGAATGGTGGAGCTCCACATTATTTTCACTACACACTCTAAATAGTTTATTTTCTTACAAATGAATAAAATAGAGGTAACAAAATATATACAATTAAAAAAGCATGAGTATTACTTACATTTCATTTATCTTTTTTGTTAAGAAAGTAAAAATTTGTCAAAAGATACGGTAATGTAGATTTTTTACATATATTTTTTTTTTACATTTTGCAAAAGCCCAATTGTGACCCTACAGAAAACCTACAGAACATACATATCTAAAATCATTTCGAATAAATTATGATTTGATTTAATTTTCATTTTAAAGAGGTTTAATTTTATATCAAATTCATCTACCATCACCCATTAATGTCATTAACCTGTTATACATAACACAATGAATATATTTTTTCCAATGTCGAGATTTATTTTGGACTGACTCAGTAGTATCATGGTTAGCGTGCTCGCCTCGAGTGTGGTAGATCTTGGGTGCGATCCGCGGTCGGGTCAATTCGACAGTCTTCAGATTGGTATTAACTGCTTCGCCGCTAAACACGCATCATTAAGGAGTAGGAGTAAGATCAAAGATTGATTGGCTCGGGAGTCAGAATAATGAACGGAAATGTCTCCGAGTGGAGCGACATGTCTACCTGTGGACAGAGTGCCTGTTTAAGTGAACATGTATTATAGAAATCCATTTTGGCGTATTAGTCCAGGAGTGTTTTTTTTATATCGTGTATGCCTTTCTTGTGTACAGATGATAAGAGATGGTCTTTAGATGTTGGTTGAAGGTGGTTATGGTTATGGCGTTTAACGCCACTTTCAACAATATTTCAGTTATATCGTGGCGGTCAGTTTTATTGGTGGAGAAAACCGAAGTACCCAAAGAAAACCACCGACTTGTCGCAAGTCACTGACAAACTTTATCACACAATGTTGTATCGAGAACACCTCAAAATTGACAATTATTCCCCTTTAATACATCACGTGCAAAATTTAATATTAGGATCAGGCGTTCTGTACAACAAATGTTGTTCATCCAGTAGTACCTGATGGTCGTTATTTTACTATCATATGGAAGACACTTGCATACACCGCACCATTTAAGTAAGAATGGAGACTTGGGCCCATAAAACTAGTTTAACCCGACCATTTATTCATTGTGTATATACCACTGTTTCAAATACATTTTGTAATTCCAAATTAGATTTTGGAGTTCAAGTTCAGTTGTTCTCACGTTATGTTTTTTTTTTCTTCTTCTCTTTTTAATTTTTGTTCATTTTCTTTGTCAATCAGCTCTTTTCCACATTATATAAATGCTAATTTAGCTTCACGTGGACCTTTGGTTAGAAACCACAAATTTGTATTTGCATAGTACAAAACAGATCTCATCTCATCTAAAAGCAACATATAGTCGCCACGATGCCTCGATACCTACAAAGTCGATGGCGTTAAACAACAACCAGTCACACACTCGAAATATTCCTCTTAAGCAAAAAGTCCTTTGCGCTTGACCGCACTGTATTATTTCCGTTACTGGTGTTAGATAACAAAACCAGAACGTATTTCGGGTTTGAAGCTAGATTTATTCTTTTCGGACTATTTTATAGAGATGATTTTCTACTATTGCATGCTGACGTTCTAGAATTTCCATTGCTTTTTTTTAAATGATCCACATTTTTCTGCTGATATTCCCATATTTGATTGTACACTTAGTCTTTTGATTCTCATGGATCTTTTTTCTTTATCTGTATTACTTCATTGACTTGGTAGGAATAACAGATTTGTCTCCCGTGAAGCACATTTTACGAACTGAGTTGTCTTTCTTACCATGCGCTTCGCCGACGATACAACTCCGTAAGTGAAAAATAGTTGATCGTTATTTTCGTGTGGTGAACGACTTTGTTATGTGTTCGGGTTATAAGTGATTTCAAAATCGCCACTTTCAACAATATTCAGCAATATAGTTGATGTCAATTTTATTGTTCGATAAAAAGAAAAAAAAGCTCGAACACGATCACCACCCACCACCGCAAGTCACTGAAAAACTTGATCACATAAAGTTTCACCAAAGATATCTTGCTAAGGACAAGAAGCGAACCCAGAACTTAAGTGATGATGAACACAAAGAGCAGATGTAAATACGGCACCACCACTCTGTCAAAATACGTGTTAAAATATGGAAAAGTTGGTATACATGAATTTTCTTTGGAAATTGATCAACAATAAAACAATCCTTCCTAGAAGTCCTACATGCTGTATAGATACTCTAAATAATAATAACATAGAATTGACCGGCATTGTTAAAATGCTCGATTTCCTGATTTTTCACACTTCGACATACTAATGGGCACGAATCTTGCACACTTGAACTTGACGACTGTGTGTGTGGTATTCATATGACGCAAGTTGTGATTTTTTTGTTCTAAAAGTAATGGTCTTTAACCAACATATTATATATCTTCCTAAGTAGACATTGAATTGCAAGCATTTATTGGCCCTCTCCAGTGCCGAATTATCCGCCATCAGGCACATTAGGCACTGTGCCCAGGGACTATGAAAATGAGGAATTACCTGATCAGAACTGAGCATTTTGTCCGATGCATTTCATTTTTAATTTATATGAAACAATAAAATATGACGAAATAGTGCCTAGGGCCTACGAAGGACCTAATCCGGTCCTGATGGTGGCGATCGTAAAACTTTCGAAGTGACGACTTCAACTTAACTCTTAGAAACCCTTGGTTCAGTAGCTTCCTGGTTAGCAGCAACCATATGTTAAAGAAATCATGTTGTCACCATGTTATAGCTTTAAAAATCACCCACATGTCGTTAAACAACAATCACACACTCCTTTTATACAACGCCTATGTTATGAGTTCGAATCCCGCTCATGACGATGTGTACCCGATACAACATTATGTGATAACGTTTGTCAGTGACCTGCGGTATGTCGGTGGCTTTCTCCGGGTACACAATTAAAACTGACTCACGATATAATTGAATATTGTTGTAATTGGCGTTAAACACCATAAGCCTAACCCTAATGTCAACCCTTATCAAAAAGACAAATATTAATATCAGCTCTTTAAAACTTTCCAGTAGGATTCTGTTTATCAAAACATAAAACTCATATGAATACTCAACAGTTTAAGTTTGCAAAATGAAACCGCATCGTTGGTGTAATGGTTAGCGTGCTCGCCTTGAGTGTGTTAGATCATGGGTTCGAGCCCCGACCGGGTCAAACCAAAGACTATAAAATTGGTATTTGTTGTTTATTTGCTAAACACGCAGCATTAAGGAGAAAGTTCAAAGACTTGGAATCTGAATAATGTGTCCAAGTGGGGCGACATGTCTACCCTCGGACTGTTGTTTCAGTGAGTTAGCAATATAAAAATCCAAATAAGTGTGTTGGTCTAGTACAAAGCGGACGTCATTATCATCTCATTGAAAATTAACTTGTTCTCGCCATGATATAGCTGAAAAATTGCTGAGTTGGCTCTAAACAACAATCACTCACTTAAAAGTTTCTTGGAGAGAAGATGAGGAAAAGAAGATGACGAAAAACTAACAAGATAACTTTTATTCTACAGAAATAAATCGACAATAGAATATGTTATTATATACTACAAATATATCTTATTTTAGTGACAAGCTACGATTAATAAATAAATGCAACAGACATAACAAAAACAATCTGTACGGAATGTAGTCACTGTTTTTGTCAATTGGATCAGTTATCTCCCCTTAAATCTATGATTTCGACTGAATCGTCATGATCAGTTCTCAAAATCAAAAATCGTCAAAATAAGATACACAAGATAATATGAGAAGGCAATTTCAATTTAAGCAAGAATAAATTATGAGACATATTAAGATGAAGTACAATAAGATGAGTAGTGCCCCTTTCCTGATCCCAGACAATATGTAAAACAGCTCATCATATTTCAGTAGAGACCAAAATTCTATTATCATATTTTATATGAATGCAATATATCCCCTTTCCACTAGATACACACATATTGTCCATATCATCTTTTTATTGATTAATTGATTGATATATATCTTAGTGGAAAAAGGGGGGGGGTGAAATCTTCCATATCCATTTAGATTGTGAAATAGGAAATTGAGTGTGAATTTTATAGTCTTATGTTAAACTAAAGCAGGGGTGATTATCAAAGAGAAGACACGAGTTGTAGATGACTGATATATGTTAATAAATCTATAAATAGAAGGAAAATTTATGTAGTTCTATAAAGTTTATTTAATATGGCTTTTCGTTGTTGATACATATAAAATTATAATTACAAATTAAATATAAATGGCATTCAGTCAAGAGAGTATTTAAATTACAAAATTCCTTCTTCATTCAATTTTGAAGTTACAAGGTATTAACAAATACCTGTGAATGTTTAACAAAATTCAATGTACTAACAGTGATTGAAAAAAAAATCTTAAGTACTTATGCAAACAAAAACCTAGAAGGTTACCCTTTAACTTAATATAAATAAGGCAAATTATGTTAAAAATATTTTTAACTGACCCCAGAACTTAATAGTTGTTTGTGGTCATGAATGTAGGTACTGAATTACATCAGACAGAATACATACCAATGCTAGATACATGTTTATTGCTCAATAATATTGTTAATTCCATGGCCTTTGAACATTGTTTTCTAAACTATACCTTGTTGGTTTGTAGTTTATTTTAGTGGGTAGATGGAACATAATTTTATTTCATTTCAATATTCCACTAAAAAGTTTTATTTTAATCATAAAAAAAAAAACAATGGGAAAAAAAATGATTGAACCACTGAATAGATTTTGTTTAAATTAAAAAAACAGTAAAAATACATTATTTTCTTTTAATTTAAACCAAGATAAAGTTTGTTTTGGTGTGTGTGTGTGGGGGGTGGGGGGAGATAGGGTGAGGGGAGTTTTTGGTGGGTATGTAAGGATAAAGCGAACAAACAATACATATATATGGAATACATGGTGTAAGTCAGAAACCTGAATGTTTACTGGACTAAAATTATATAATTATTTTATTATTGTTATAATTGAAAATATATTAAATAAAATAAAGGTAGTATATCACTGAATTTACATAAACGAAATACTGCTTTTAGTCAATAGTTCTAATGCTGACATAAAATATTTCAGGAAAATAAATCAGAAAAAGGAGCAGTAGTTAAATTAGGAATCAAATTAGAAAGAAAATGTATGTCTGTGTAGATTTGCTTTTCAGCTCTTTGTATCTGTAAAAAGCTCCCTATTATTTACAAAGGTGTCATTTCCAATTGGATAACAATAACAAACATTTTATATTCTTATTGCATATAAAAACAATATACAAACAAACAAAAACATCAACATTGCTCAAATCATTGTATTTGTCCACAATAGACAGTCTTAATTGATAACAATTTCCATGATAAATGGTACATTACCCCTTCACACTGGATTCTATATGAGAAACAAGTATGGCCTAATCCTTAAGGATTAGAAATTGATCCAGTATGAACCACTTCCCCATCATCCCACTAAACAAGTGTTATAAATGAGGTATAACTATCACAGAGACCTATCATTATGCTGATGGAATGTTTGTATCTTCTACTTGCAGCAAGGTGGAGTAAGATTAGGATCCAGAGTAAATACGATGTTTTCAGTCCTACATGCTGACTGTCTGTATTCTTTATATGGTCCATAGTCATCTGTAAAATAAACGTATACATGTACCTTGTGTAATATCTTGCATTTAATTTTGTAGTTGATTTAAATTAATCTACTACACACTGCCTATGGTTGGTGATAAGAACGGTAATATAGGGTCATTAAAGCTCTCTGTCAACTAGTCGATATTTAGAGGAAGCATTAGTAAGGCCAGTTAACCCACTGTTAACTGTGTTAGTAGATAGTTATAGCAGCTTTAGTAGGTCCATAATAACTCTCTGTTAACTGTGTTAGTAGATAGTTATAGGAGCCTTAGTAGGTCCATAATAACTCTCTGTTAACTGTGTTAGTGGATAGTTATAGGAGCCTTAGTAGCTCCATAATAACTATCTGTTAACTGGTTCAGTCGATAGTTATAGGAGCCTTAGTTAGTAGGTCCATAATAACTCTCTGTTAACTGTGTTAATCGATAGTTATAGGAAGCTTAGTATGTCCATAATAACTCTGTTAACTGTGTTAGTGGATAGTTATAGGAGCCTTAGTAGCTCCATAATAACTCTCTGTTAACTGTGTTAGTCGATAGTTATAGGAGCCTTAGTTAGTAGGTCCATAATAACTCTCTGTTAACTGTGTTAGTCGATAGTTATAGGAGCCTTAGTAGGTCCATAATAACTCTCTGTTAACTGTGTTAGTCGATAGTTATAGGAGCCTTAGTAGGTCCATAATAACTCTCTGCTAACTGTGTTAGTAGATAGTTATAGCAGCCGTAGTAGGTCCATAATAACTCACTGTTAACTGTGTTAGTAGGTAGTTATATCAGCCTTAGTATGTCCATAATAACTCTCTATTAACTGGGTCAGTCGATAGTTATAGGAGCCTTAGTAGGTCCATAATAACTATCTGTTAACTGTGTTAGTAGATAGTTATAGGAAGCTTAGTATGTCCATAATAACATAATAACTCTCTGTTAACTGGGTCCGTCGATAGTTATAGGAGCCTTAGTAGGTCCATAATAACTATATGTTAACTGTGTTAGTAGATAATTATAGGAGCCTTAGTAGGTCCATAATAACTATCTGTTAACTGTGTTAGTAGATAGTTATAGGAGCCTTAGTAGGTCCATAATAACTATCTGTTAACTGTGTTAGTGGATAGTTATAGGAGCCGTAGTAGGTCCATAATAACTATCTGTTAACTGTGTTAATAGATAATTATAGGAGCCTTAGTAGGTCCATAATAACTATCTGTTAACTGTGTTAGTAGATAGTTATAGGATATCTCGGATCCTAACAATTATAGGAGTATTTCAGTTACAAGTGCACTAGGAAAACTCTTTAATTCAATCTTAGATAACAGACTAGATATTTTTTTTAGAAAAACATCAAATTATTGATACATGTCAGGTTGTATTTACAAGGAAAGCTAGAACAACTGATCACTTGTTTATATTGAAATGTATAATTGATACATATTGTAACTTTAAAGATGGTAGAGTGTTCGCCTGCTTTGTAGACTTTCAAAAGGCATTTGATACTGTCATTCACACCGGTATCAAAATTAAATTACTGCACGCTGGGGTAGGCTCCCTATTCTATAATATAATAAGTAGAATGTATGAAATTAGCAAATCTAGTAGATAGCTATGGCAGCCTTAGTAGTAGGTCCATAATAACTCTCTGATAACTGTGTTAGTAGATAGCTATAGCAGCCTTAGTAGGTCCATAATAACTCTCTGTTAACTGTGTTAGTGGATAGTTATAGGAGCCTTAGTAGGTCCAGAATGACTCTCTGTTAACTGGGTCAGTCGATAGTTATAGGAGTCTTAGTAGGTCCATAATAACTCTCTGTTAACTGTGTTAGTAGATAGTTATAGGAGCCTTAGTAGGTCCATAATAACTCTCTGTTAACTACGTTAGTAGATAGCTATGGCAGACTTAGTAGGTCCATAATAACTCTCTGTTAACTACGTTAGTAGATAGCTATGGCAGACTTAGTAGGTCTATAATAACTCTCTGTTAACTGCGTTAGTGGAGTAAGTGATTGTTGTTTAATACCAAATAAGTAATTTTTCAGCTACATCATGGCGAGAACACGTTATATTTTGATGGGATGGTGATGATGTCCGCTTTGTACTAGACAAACACGCCGAGTTGGATTTTTATAGTGCTAGTTCATTGAAACATCAGTCTGCATGTAGACATGTCTCTCCACTCGGACACATTATCCTGATTCCGAACCAACCAGTCTTTGCTCTAACTCCTTAATACCGCGTGTTTAGCAGAGAAGCAACCAATATCGATTTAATAGTATTGGGTTTAACCCGACCGGGGCTCGAACCGAAGAACTACTGCACTCGAGGTTTGCACGCTAACTATTTAACACCACCGATGCGGTTCTACGCTAGTAAATGCTTTTAGGAGTTATAGTATGTTCATAATATTATTTGTATTAGTAGATTGTTATTGCAACCTTAGTTGGTTCATAATCACTCTCATAACTGGGTTTAAAAGTTAGTGGATGGTTACATCAACAATAGTATGATCACAACCACACTCTGTTAACCGTGTTAGACGATATACCCGTTACAGAATTACAAGACTACAAAAGATGTTTTCTTTATTGATCTCTTATTATTGACAGCATACCAAAGTAAGTAGATGTTTATTAGCAACCGCATCGCTGGTGTAATGGTGAGCGTGCTCGCCTCGCGTGCGGTAGATCGTGGGTTCGAGCCCCGATCGGGTCAAACCAAAGACTATGAAAAGGGCATTTGTTATTTCTCCGCAATGCACGCAACATTAAGGAGAAAGACCAAAGACTACTAGACTCGGAATCAGGATAATGTGTCCGAATGGGGTGATCTGTACTGTTGTTTCGGTGAGCTAGCACTATAAAAATCCTTGCAACAAAGCGTGTTGGTCTATTACAAAGCGGACCTTATCATCATTTCATTGAAGATTAACTTGTTCTCGTCATGATATAGCTGAAAAATTGCTGAGCTGGGGTTAAACAACACCCACCCACTTACTCTTATTTATTAACATATCTTTTTCCACCAGCATTCCTTACGGGGGTCATGTCTGACCTTTTATTCACACTCGGAAGTTCTCAACTCGCCGATTATTCGATTAATATGTGACATCTGATGGATTTAAAAAATAATTTCAGTAAAATAGGCCTGATTTTCATACACATAAATAATATATGATATTCAAAGAAAAAATAATAGCAAATTATATATTTTCATCAAATAACAAGGTTTTCTCTACTAATATAAACGACGGTCACGATATATAACTGAAAATGGGAAGGGGGTGTCTTTCAGTACCCTTTATCAAATTAAACCTATCTAATAAAAAAATAATCTTACCAGAGTAATAAAAGGCATCTAGTTCCACAGGTTTCTCACATGCATTCAGTATAAAGTAACTTTTATTTCCAATCCATCCATTCCTTACACCTTCAACAGTATTAGTCGCTACGACACCATGTCTAATTAAATACTTGTCCATAATTGGTGGTACCTTAAGGACATAACGTTCTTGAAAACAGGCATCCATGAAATCTGCCAATTCTATCAACTGAAATGTTAGCGCAGCTGGAAAGAAAATTAAAATAATATAGTATTACTAAATCTTTAGACAGTGAAGATTGGAAATTTTAAATTTGAACAGCCTGTTTTGAAAATGTATACTCTTTTATCAGTTCTTAATCTGAGTAAATATTTTTCTAAGCAAAATTATGTCTTCTACATTTAATAAAATTCACCCTTTATAGCTGTGCGATTTCTGGATAAATTCACCCTTTATAGCTGTGCGATTTCTGGATAAATTCACCCTTTATAGCTGTGCGATCTCTGGATAAATTGCTCACTTAATATTTGCTCAACAGTTAAATTAATGTTATTAGTATGTAAAATATCGGTACATTGATTATTCCAAACATAACTCACCATATATGGTCTAATAACGATTTGACATATGTAATCCATCTTGAATTGATAACTCTAGACTGATACATAGAATACAACAGTTGATACATATTACTGCATCCCTTATCTTCATTCTAAAGTAATTTTACCCCAAAATTTAAGACTCGTAATTTGATTTTTTTTTATCTCTAATGGATAACAGCCCGTTTCACTGTAAACCATAAAACTAGGTGTACTGGACCTCACTGATAAAATTCGTTTAAGAAATTGGAGATGTATTCTTTCTAGAATGGCAAAATTTTCAAATCCCAAAATTTCACTTGAGTACAGCAATATGGGTTCAATCAAAGAATCAAATAATTTAAGTTGGAGATCAATAGGAATTGAAATATATCTCAGTTTTCTATAAAGAGCATAAAGAGCCTTCTGAGCTTGCTCAGATAATTTCTTTCTAATGATGGTACATGACGTTGGAAATCCAGTTCCTGGCTTGGAGTATGAACAAAAATGTGGTGGGCTTAAACCTGTTAATGGAATCCCAACGCTCCATTCGTGATTATCCATACATGTTATTTACTAGTGTGCTTCACCTTAAACTTGATTTTCTTAGGTTACGGTTATATCCCTTGTCGTTCTCAAAATGATGCCATCTGTACCCAATATTATCTTACTACATAAAAAAGAAATATAATTTAAACATTTTCATGTTTCTCTTGCAATAAAAAAAAAATGATTTGTTACAAATTTTAAAATGTTCAGCTTACTTTTTGGTGGTTTGTAAAGCAACGGAACCATTATGATATCTAAACTGGAAGAAGCAGACGGCCATTCTTTGTTTCTAAATTTTCTGTCGCTATCAAGCCACAGCTGAGCACACTGTTTATTCTTAAATTCAATGATTAACATTCCTTGATCAGATGGCCAACAGCTACCTTCGTATATCGTAACCTATTAAAAAATAAAATAGTTATATTTGAAAAATACTATTTTGATACATCTGCCAATAAAACGTAGATTTCAAATTTAGTGCGCACGACGCGTTTCTGGAATAACCTTCATCAGGTACGCTTAAATGCATTCGAAGGGCTGGAAAACCAAATCATGCAAACTTTAGTTTGAGGAAACCAACGGAGTTATCAGAAACCATAAATGGAAGGACAGACAAAATACAATGACAAAAACAAAAATGAGCAACACGAGCCCTTCTAACAACGGGGGTGAACTCAGGTGCTCCGGAAAGGTATGCAGACCCTGGTCCACTAGTGGAACCTTTCTAACAACGGGGGTGAACTCAGGTGCTCCGGAAAGGTATGCAGACCCTGGTCCACTAGTGGAACCTTTATAACAACGGGGCTGAACTCAGGTGCTCCGGAAAGGTATGCAGACCCTGGTCCACTAGTGGAACCTTTCTAACAACGGGGCTGAACTCAGGTGCTCCGGAAAGGTATGCAGACCCTGATCCACTAGTGGAACCTTTCTAACAACGGGGCTGAACTCAGGTGCTCCGGAAAGGTATGCAGACCCTGATCCACTAGTGGAACCCTTCTAACAACGGGGGTGAACTCATGTGCTCCGGAAAGGTATGCAGACCCTGATCCACTAGTGGAACCCGTCGTGTTACTCTTGTTCAAAATCTGGTGATAAGTCATGAAGGAAGAACAGAGGACGGGACTGTGACTACGACAAATAGAACATATCATTGGTCTTCTGTCAGACAGATATTTCGTCATGGTTAACAAAATCAAAATGGTTGGTTAATAAATTCAAGATGGCGACCGTAAAATATTCGAAGTCAAACAGCTTTTTAGTTTTAATGAAGGATACATTCTTATATTATGTCCATTAAGGTATATTATAGCACGACATTAAACTTAGATTTCGGACTATGACTGATTAACATGTAACATTCAACAATATTTCACTAATATGGGGGAGAAACAAACACACTTCTATAATTTCAATGTAGAGTTTGTTTTTGGTAAAATTTACCGGTCTGGGTATATTGTTGTGCAGCTAGAGTTTGAAAAACACCTCCATTCATATATTACCTCTATATAAAAACATATACAACATATTCACATTAGGAAAACCATAGAAGTTTGTTCGTATATTGTACAGTTATTGGTGACCCATTCATATATTAGATTAAAATTCAAAATAAACATACAATAACTATATACACTTGTTTAATTGTTAAACATACCCCATTAGCTATACCGAGTACTCTCCCACTGTAATTCTCTATTACTTTCTTTTCTTTGAAACATGCTGTCCTAACAACCTCTGCTACATCTATCTTAAATCTGATGATCACATAGACTTCGCCATCAGCCTTCTGAGACTACAACAAAATAAAAATAAATGATCCCTAAAAGACTACAACAAAATTAAAGATCACATAAACTTCGCTATCAGCCTTCTGAGACTGAAATTAAATCGAAATTAATGATCACATACAATTAATCGATGGCCTGTTGAGACTAAAACAAACTTAAAACTAGAGAAAGTTGATCTGGTGATCACAGATACCCCCGCATTCCAAATTTTCATCCAGAAACCTTTAAAGTCCCTATCTTTTAAGAGAAAAAGGGCCATAATTCATGAACGGTAAATGTTAATTTCACCATAATCGAAATTAATCTGTATTTTATGGTACATCGCATTGTGTTAAAGTTTGAAAAGATTTGGTTGAGTCGTACCTTAAATATCAACCGGAAACCTAAAAAGTCCCTATTTTCTAAGAGAAAAAGGGCCATAACTCAGGAACGGTAAATATGAAATACACCGTAATCGAACTTAACCTGTATTTAATGGTCCACAGCATTGTGTTAAAAGTTTGAAAAGATTTGGTTAAGCGGTACTTTAATTATTATCCGGAAACGAAAAGTGTGACGGGCGAACTGACGAACGGACATGAGGATCCCTATATACCCCCGACTCTCTTCTAGCGGGGGTATAATTAATGATCACAAAAATTTCGCCATCAGATTTCTGAGACTAAAGCAAAATTAAAATTGATGGCCACATAAACTTTACCGCCAGTCTTCTGATACTAAACAAAAATTAAATCGGGCGATCACACATATTTCACCGTCAGCTTTCTGATACTAGAACAGAATTAAATCTGAATATCATATAAATTTCCCCATAAGCTTTCTGATACTAAAACCTAACCTAATATGATGATCACACAAAAAGTCTCATCGCATACATTGTACTGCAAAACATAAATAATATGTCCTAAAGTCAGCCTTCTCACATTCACTCAGAACTACAACTGATGGTTGTCAAAACCTTATCTTAAATTTTCTGACACAGAATTGTTTTTATCAGATCATATAATCCTTAGCATCAGATTTACAATCTATAAACGCTAGCACTATACAATCATCACCAATGATCACTAATCCGCTTCACACTGATTGTTACATAGCATAGGCTTTACCGTCAGCCTTCCTTATACCGAAACAAGGCTAAAACTAATCAATACATAAACATTACCGTCAGCCTTACTGAAACCGAAAAACCGAAACAAGGCGAAAAGTGATAAATACATGTATATAAACCTCACCGATACCGAAACAAGGCTATAGACTAATAAATATATAAACCTCGGCGTCAGCCTTACTGAAACCGAAACAAGGCGAAAAGTGATAAATATATAAACCTCACAATCAGCCTAATTGATACCGAAACAAGGCTAAGACTAATAAATATATAAACCTCACTCAGCCTTACTGAAACCGAAACAAGGCGAAAAGTGATAGACTTGTAAACCTCATTTAATCTAACTGATACTCAAACCACAGGCGCTTGTGGCAATTATCTAAATAGAGTTATATATAGCCTTTATTGGGTCGACAGAAGTAAGTTGCTGTTGGCATAAGATTGTATGAATATGGACACGAATAAGTTAAATTAAGAAAAAAGAGATGAAATAATAACAACATTTTTATTGAAAATAAATATGTTAAAAAAGGGGATGGTATTCCGTTCCACGGTCGCCTGTGACTTAAAAACAAGGCTAAAACTAATTAATACACAAACATCACGTTAGCCTTATTGTTACTGAAACAGAACTAAATCTTGTGACCATATTTTGTTCAGCGTCCGTCTTCTCACACTCAACACAAAATTATAATCGACGGATGGACAACACTATGCCATAATATGTCCCGTCCGAAAACGGACGTATGTAAAAAAAAGAACAACTAAACAAATATAAAACAAAACAACCCTCCCCCCCCAAAATAAAGAAAAGAAAACAGAAACGCTAACAACAAAGAGATAAACTACAACACTGTACGTAAGCTATGAAAACCTAGAACAACAAAGAGATA
>MJUT01062513.1:153193-172086 GCA_002080005.1 Gigantidas platifrons | reverse complement strand
CGTGAAACGAGGAGGAGAAGATACCATAGGGGTAACCAGATGTCGTGAAACGAGGAGGAGAAGATACCATAGGGGTAACCAGATGCCGTGAAACGAGGAGGAGAAGATACCATAGGGGTAACCAGATGTCGTGAAACGGGGAGGGGAAGATACCAAAGGGGTAACCAGATGCTGTGAAACGAGGAGGGGAAGATAATACATTTACCAAAAGACAAAAGGACAAACAATGACCAACAAAGCACTAAACAGAATAATAAAGATTGAACAACACTAACTAAGCACACAAACACTGTGAATGAACTCAGTTGCCCCGGAAGGGTTAGGATTGAGTTACCTATATATACAACCTAAATTTTCATGTTTTCATTCTGTTACTCCTTGTCTCATATCTATGTATGACGTTTTTTTTATCTTTGGCGATGTAGCCGTTTTTGAGCGGCGTCACTTTATTAAACATTTGAGAAGCACAAGTGTTTCAAGTTTTAACAGAGTTTTGTGTTTGCTTTACCTCTTCGTGGCTTTTTGCATAGTTTTATTATTTGTGTTTTAATTTCAAGATCGGGGTACAGGTATCGTTGAGTTTCTAACCTAATTTTTTGCCGGATTGCTTCTCAAGTTTAGAAACTTAGAAATAACAACATCATTATGGACAGTACATATACAGAGTGAACGAATAACTAACAGGTAGATAATTTTGCTGCAGACCATTTGTTTTTATGGTGTGAATTCGAACATGAAACTCAATCTAATTAGATTCGAATCTCACTCAGATGAGGTGTACTCGATACAACATTGTTTGATAAATAAAGTTTGTCAGTGACTTGCGGCAGGTCGATGGTTTTCTCCGGGTACTCCGGCTTCCTCCACCAATAAAACTGACTCCACGATATAACTGAAATGTTGTTGAAAATGGCGTGAAACACAATAAACCTTATTAATTAAGATTATTGTAATTGCAGTATGTATATGTTTGTTAGAGGTATCGAGGTACCTCTGTTCTGATTCTATCATTTTTCGATTGTACAATTTGTCTATTGGACTTTGGAACTGTTCCGACAGTGTGGTATTTTTTTGTATTTTTTTTTATTACACGTTGATGAAGGTTATTTCACAAACGTGTTGTGGGCACTAAACTTGAGTTTTTATTCCAATTTATGCATGAAATTATCATTCTAAATCAGCTTGCTAAAAATGTCACATTGATAATTTATAAGAAACAAACTTAAAAGTTACATAGGTAACATATAAAAGATTATTTAAACTACATTCTCCAATTTCAGTGTTTGACCCTGTCTAATTACAAAAAATACAATACATGTTGTATGTAGACTTTAAATAAATAGTTACATACACCATTGGTACAACTAAACGTATTGTGAATACACATACTAATTACAGATCAATTAAGTTTAAACATACAAAATAAAGACAAACACGGGTTATTTCAGGATAATCTACAATAATGATGTACGCATACTAAAATATACTTACAATCTAATTGAACAGCTATGTTCATTGTCTTATGAATAACACATTCCGTCATTATCTGAAGTTGCAATAAAAAATTGTATGTCCTGTCTATGAATCGACAAAATACTTTGTTTCTAAGGCAGCAAATTGAAATTCTACCCGTTGAAATACATCACATGACCGGATGTAATACCATATGGACTCGTACGCAGAGGCGTACTGGTCATACATGTAATCGGCCAATGATGGATGCCCGAGTCGGTCCCAAGACCCTATCAGACTCTGCTCGTAGGTCGGTACTAAGCACAAACTGATTATTGTTATTCGTTAAAATACACAGATTTATATTGATATTTGAAAATATATCATGTAAGAACAAAAAACAAGGTATAAATCAACGGGCATTTTGACGAAAACACATGTCCCCCGATATTCGTCATCTTTTGGTGTATCTACATATATGTGCATATAATCTATAAGAAGTCGGGAAAATGAAGTTTATCAAGCTGACACCCTAAATTATAGATTAAGATGTTTCAGTTTCACGTACAGAGACAGCATCTGTTTTTTTTCTATTCAATGATATATTCAAAGAGGTCAAAAACTTCGTTAAATCGGATTCTGTTAACTTGCCAAAACAACATGCACATCTGCATATGGTAATAGGCATGCAAAATTATAAGTAATTTCTCATTTAAATGTAGGAAGAATTGCGAATACAATCTATTTTATTTAAGTTTATCGTTAAAGGATAAACGGATTTAATAAAAGTGAACTTAGTCTTAACTTAAGTTTTAGAATTTTGAAATTCCGAAAACCGGATTGTCTCCGGATCGCGCCCGTCATTTATACAATCTAGGACGTCACACATTCCCAGCATCCAATTTTCGACAATAGACACATTGTCAACAAAAAATTGAATTTTGCCAAATTTAAATCGATTTGAATCCACCACCATCAACGAAATGAAACCTCCAAAAAGGCAGAGGAAACAATCTGCAAAATCACAGATGACACAGGGATCGGGACCAAAACGACAAAAAAAAAATTCAAACAGACAACAGAGACAAGAAACATATAGCTACAACATGCCTCTAGTGGTACCACGTAGTAACACCAGAACTTTTACCGACATGAAAACACACAATGACGATAACAATCGTCAGAATGACACGAGCATGAACGCACCGACACCGTCTACATCAGGATGGCCCGGAAGAAACCCTTCATACACTCGGACCATACATTATGCACGGACACATGGCCACACCAGCGCGGAAAGTTCAAGCGAAACCCTTTGCCATTCACAAGTTAGTGGCACCGAGACTCGTCCAATGGAGCCAGCACAAAATACAGACCATGAATTGATTTACCAAAGGGCAGCCGTTTCACAACCGAGCATGCAAAATGATGTTTCCATGGCGCCTATCAGTACCAGAGCAAAGTCTACTGCAGATCCACGCAGCCAGTCCAATGGTACGTTACAACACGGTACAAATTTAGAGTTTTATTGGGGATTCTCGGGGTTTGATGGGAATGGGCGTTGTACATGAGAGCCAAATGCCAACATTTACACCTAGTTTCACTGACCCGATTAGCGCTCACATTCCATTAAAAATTAAGGAAAACATTTTGGCAGGGGAATATATTGATTTGTATGTCCTCCTAACGTCGGCCCGAGAGCTCGCAACTGACTCTCAACTTAGCGGCGGCCTTTCCATAAAGGGTGGTCAGTTGACAGTCACACAGCCAAAAATCGCAGCAATTTCCAACATACATGTATGGACATCGGCCTTTATGATATTCATGGGTGTTATGCTCGAAAAATGGCCTAACAAAGGCCAGAAATATCTGAAATGCATGTTTAATGTACGCCTTGTGGCCTCACGGGGATCAGGTACGGGTTGGGCCTCATATAGCGAACAATATCGTCTTCGCAAAGCTAGATATCGTCAAACTCCATGGGGTGACATCGATATGGAGCTATGGCCTTTACACGTCTCCACCCCTGCTAGATATCCTCACACTCCATGGGGTGACATCGATATGGAGCTATGGCCTTTACACGTCTCCACCCCTGCTAGATACGCACACTTTGACAATGCAAATGTGAGCCAGAGGTTAGAGAGCAAAACGAGCCCTATCTTGCATACTTCGAAAGGGGGAAAACCCTCAAAGCCAAAAAGGCAACACCCAGCGTGGATTTCGACCTTGCTGGAACTTCAACAAAGGTAAATGTTCATACGGACAAAAGTGTAGATATGCACACAAATGTTCAAATTGCGCAGGGGACCATCCCTTCAAGTTCTGTAATAACAAATAACTCGTACCTTTATTCATTTGGTAGCTCCCCTATTTGTGCGCACGAGGTTGAGCAATCTTTGTCTTTTTACCCGTTCGGGAATGTAAAAACAGAATTAATTCAGGGGCTAAAACATGTTAAGTTACAATACAATGGACCTAAGTTACCAGTTCAGTCAAAAAATTCGAGAAGTATTTCGGAAAATATCAGATTTAGTACCGGAAAAGATATTTTCTCGCAAGAAAGAAGAACGGCGATTTTCGACTGATACATAATCTTTCATACCCAACCCTGAATTCAGTCAATGATTTCATTGATCCAGAGTTTTGCACCGTAAGATATTCAAGCATTGACGATGCCATAGACATGATCAACAGAATAGGTAAAGGGGGAAGTTGGCAAAAACTGACATTAAGAGTGCATTTCGATTACTTAGAGTCTCCCCATCTGACTTCGACCAACTAGATTTTTCTTTCGATAACAAATTCTACTTTGACAAATGCCTCCCATTTGGTGCTTCGATAAATTGCTCACTCTTTGAAAAATATCCAACAGCATTACACTGGTTTACGGAGCAAAATACTGGTAATAAAGATATTTTGCCCTATTTGGAAGATATTAAAGTCTGGCTAACCTTTTTGTCGGAATATAATGGGGTAACCGTTATCACTGATAATGCATGGGCTTCAAATGAAACCACAGAATTGTTTACCGACAGCGCTGGTGGTCAAAACAGAGGGTTTGGTATTTATTTTCAAGGAAAATGGGCGCAAAAATGTTGGCCAAACGAATGGGAAGAAATGGGCATTCTTAAGGACATTACATTTCTCTAGTTATTTCCGGTTGTTGTTGCACTGTGTATCTGGGGGTTACAAGAGCGCAATTATTTACAATGCATTTTCCATAGGGTAGTCATATAGAAAAACATACTATTAAAAAAAAACTACAATTGGTAATCAAATTTGGTTTTCAGTTTATGCGTTCAGCGGCTCTTCTATCCATAAATTTCAGTTGATACGGAAGCTTTCTAATTCCGCACTAAAATCAAGTAACAAAAAATTCAACACCCCATCCAAATTAAAAAATAGATATCCACTTTATTTATTTTTTAATCTTACTAAAATGCTCTTATATTTTAACAAAAGTGGTTCAGCTTCCAAGAAAAAAACTTTTCAAGTACACATTCATCCAATCAGATTCCCTTTTACTCTTAATACGTTCCTCTGTCTTGGGGTCAAAATCTTACCGGTGCATTGTAAACAAATAATTGAGCTATTGTAACATGGGGGGAACAGTTAAAAACCAAGAAAATTATTTTTAACACAGACAACCAATCTGTGGTTCACATTATCAATAAAAAGTCTTCAAAATATCTTAGAGTTATGTCCCTTGTAAGGCATCTTGTTTTGTCAACCTTACAATATAATATTATGATCAAAGCTTTACATATTTCTGGAATTTCAAATAAAATTGCTGATTCTCTATCTCGTTATGATTGCCAGCGTTTCCGGAACCTTTGTCCAGAGGCAGACCAACGAGGCACCGAAATACCAGACCATCTCTGGAAACTTTAACAGCTGAAATTGATTCATTGGTGAACGCTTCAATGGCAGATTCTACGTGGAAAACATACAAAACGACAGTCGAATCTTTTCACTCATTTCGCAAATTGTATAATTTACAAGATACTTGGCCCGCCCCTCTATATGATTTGTTATTCTACATTGCATACATGTCTCACACATGCTTGTCAGCCTGTACCATTACTACTTACATTTCCGGTATAAGTACAATGCATAAATTAAATGGTCAGACGAACAATACGAAATCGTTTTTGGTTACCAAAATACTCGAGGGTTCAAAACAGAAAAACTCGCCGAAAGCTGACTTGTGTCTACCAGTCTCAATGAATTTATTAAAACGTTTAATTCAATCGCTCCCTTTTGTTTGTACGTCAGTATACGAATCTACTATGTTCGCAAGCGCGTTCAGTTTGTGTTTTTTCGGACTTCTCCGCGTTGGTGAAATGACTAGTCAAAGTAAAGGTCGAGCCGGGAAGCACGTCATACACGGATCCGACATAAAAACTTGTCCGCAAACAAGACTCCGTTGACTTACATTTAATGATACGCAGTTCCAAAACAGATCAACACTCACATAGTACCACATTGATTATTTGTAGTCAAACCGATAAATTCATATGTTCGGTACACCTTCTTAAGGGTTATTTGGAAGTCCGACAACATGCACTCGACTCTAATCTTTATTTGCACTTTGACGGATCAGATCTAACGTGATATCAATTTTCAATCGTCTTACAAAGGGCCTTATCATTTTGTGAAGTAAAATGACATTTTCGGCCACATTTTTTCAGAATCGGGGCCGAAACAGAGGCTAAACGTTTTGGTATTCATGACGACGTAATAAAAAAAAATGGGGGAGTTGGACGTCCGATGCTTATACGAAATACATACGATTAGATATCCGAATTATTTATTAAATATCTCGCACGATTCATTTATATTATAAGTCCCCGCTCTATTTGGATATTGGGATCGAGTATAGTATATTGGGCTGGTAAAGAAGTGGCTTCAAGACCAGGGGGACTTCATATTGGTCTCCATAATATAGGTTTTCAAGTATTTTGGTTCGGGAAAAGGGGTATGGTTTGGAAGGAATTAATTCCAAAGATTGAGTTTCTTTTGAGAAGACATTCTCCTCCGAAATTTGTTGTTATACAGCTTGGGTCAAACGATCTTGGTACCGTTTAAGGCTGGCAACTAGCAGAAAATATAATATGCGACATTCTTTGTATACACGCATTAATGCCAAATACGCTTATTGTATGGTCCGATATATTGCAAAGACGATACTGGCACAATGCCAACAATGGCAAATATATGGAAAAAACTCGTAAACGAGTGAACCTCTTGGTAAGAAACCAAGTAATATGCATAGGAGGGTGCGCCATAAGGCACTGTAACCTTCGTGCCAGAGAAGTGAATCTTTGTTGTAACGACGGCACACATTTGTCCATTTCAGGAACAGAAATCTATCTAAACAATATTCAGGGCGCCCTCGAACGTTTTATTTCTTCTGGAGGCTCTCTTGTTTTCCCTCCAATTCAAGCTTAGGTCGAATCGAACACAAGGAGGAGGATGTTGACTCTTCACTAACGTTAAACTAAAACAGGGTGATTGCGTGGCGGTGAGTGGGGTTTACCCCACTCATTTGGCGGGATATGACAAGATGAAGACGGGACACGTCGGTCCCCACATTTTACGCGAGCTCATATTTTGATTATTTCTCCTGTGATACCACAGGGATTTGTATTTTCATGTTCGTAAACAGGGGTCTTCTTTGCATACCAGAGGGGCCGGTTCCTGAATCGGTACAGATTCGGAACTTGGTTTGGACTCTTTGAAATAACCAGAGAGTTCGGGATAGTAAATATTTGCGATTGTATGGGGAACGTGTCCTGTAGATCACTCTAATTTCCATAGAGGATTGTAGCTTTCGCTGTCACCTGCGAAGCACGGGCTTGCCCAAAATATGGAATTCGGCGGTCTGTCTTCTTCATCTTGCCATATCGCGCTCACGCAATTTAATACTGTGGCCGTATTTTTCCAATCAACATTAGTATTGTTTAATTTCCAGACAATGAATCTTTGATTAAGTAGTATTCTAAGTTAAGGTGAGAGGATACTAAATGACGTTACGTCAAGAGTTATCGGCCCTGACGTTACGGCATTGCTTGCATGCATGTGTATTTTCTTTTCGGAGTCAACGAGACAACACCTTTTATGGGCCCGAGAGTCGGTATGACATTTTCAGGACACCCGGGTTTACGCTTTTCATTACGCGGGATTGGAAATTTATCAATTTAAAAATAACCAGCTGGAATTTAGGATCCCGCCGGGGAGCAAAACATATAAACGGCTTTTCCGAAGAAGAGAAAGCATAGACACCATCACCCCAGATTCCTCCTTCCATCAAAATTTCATTTTGACATAATTATATAAAGCAATAAAGAAAATACACATTAGTATATTATATCATTTTTAAGAATGATAAATAAGCGGTCCCCATTGGAAATACGCATAATGTGGCTTTTATGGGCTATCAAGATTAGAAATCAGCACATATTTAAGAATTTATGATTTTAGTAAGTTTTAAAATGCATGATATTTTCTTATATTGTCTTGTATTTGAAGACCGCAAGAAATTCGCAAGCCAAAAGAAAACTCTATTGGACACTTACAATCGTGTTATTCAGGAAAAGATAACGTCTCATCAAATGTGTGACAAAGCTGTTGGCACTGGTCTCAGTTTTACCTACATAAAATGTGCATACAACAGATCCGGACAAGACGGTGTTATCAGTATTTTAAGTGAGTGTACGCAAAACAACAAACCGCGTGTGACAAATCAAAAGAAAATAATAAAACATGTATGCGACTTTCTTGCAAGGCAATGACTATGTGCAGTTTTTGTACATGTATGTGTAACATGCTCCATTATGAAATAGAATTTCTAATATGATCATAGTTATTTATTTGTCTTTGTGTTTTTACTGACGTCGTTTAAATTATGTTTGATAACGTCAAGAAGTCATTTTTGTAACGTAACGTCGTTTTTTTTGTTGCTATTTTTAGGTTCTGTACTTCAACTTGTGAGCTCTATATCTTGAAAACGAGCATGGTGACCTATACTTTAAGTAGCACCAATCGATTTGGTATACAAATATTTATTTTATGCTAGTTTTTTTTTTTTTTTTTTTAAATATTTTCCTATAGTTCAAGTGCCCCATCGAGTGTAGATTGTGATAATTGGACAGAAAAAGGACGTTTTCCCCTATATATCTATATAAAAAATGGCATAAAATTCGAAATTTTAACTCAAAATTACGAAAAAACGAGGATGGTGACCCCATTTTTTTTATTTGAGTTATCGATGTAACTCATTAAGATGAGTACACATACAAAACAATTTTGAAATCCGAATTGGTCCCATCTGACCTTAAAAGAGGGAAATACATTTGTAACTCCTTCAAGATGTTTAATGAAACCACCGGAAGAATGCGAATTTCGATAAGGTAGCAAGCAAACAGGACAATAAAGGATAATAACGCCTTCAAAAATAGTCTAATGATATTCTTGTTGCGATAGGCAATTATCCAAATGACAATCAACAAGCATGCAAAGTTTGAAGGACTTCCCTTTTCATGTGGTGGAGGAATTGCGAATACAATCCTTTGATATAGTTAAACGGGCACAATAACTCCTTCAAAGATGATTCAATGAAACCACAGGAAGAATGCGAATATCGATATGATAACAAGCAAACATGTAAATAGTTGTGGAAAAGGACAATGGCGTCTTCAAAAATGGTCCGATCTAATTGTCGTTACTATAGGCGATTATCCAAATAGAAATAAGCAAGCATGCAAAGCTTTAAGGACTTCCCTCTTGAAATGTGCGACGAGCTGCGTGTGCAATCATTAATGACGGACAGAGGAGCGGAAGGACAGGTAGATACAGGATCGAGTGGCGAAAATGTTCTTTAAAGGCTGCTATAAGATGTCTTCAGGTGCAGAGAGGAGTATATAATTCAACTTACACGGGCACTCAGTTACTACCTGTCTAAGGACATGTTACATGTATTTAATTCTCACCTCCCAACGTTGAAACGAGTACCTATTTCCATACCTCTCAGTTGATATGATATTCCATGACTTGTGGTTCATATCATGAATTCTTTGATAGAGGGTTACTGCTACCAAAGAAGCTACTAAACCAAATAATTCTAGTTGTTAATGTGAAGTCATCATTTCGAAAGTTCTACGGTCGTCACCATGACTTGGTTAACCGTTACGAAATATCTGTGTCACAAATGACCACATATATGTTCCGTTTGTCGTAATCATAACCCAGTCTTTTCCTTTCCTCATGTAACTAGAATGACCTGACGGAGGACACTATTGCAGCAGGAACTGCTAACCATTCCGGAGCATCTGCGTTCATTCCCATTTTTAGTAGGGTCCGTGTTGCTCAATCTTTAGTTTTCTGTGTAGTGTTTTGTTGATAGTTGTTTGTCTGTTATTTGGTCATTGTATTGTCTGTTCTTCTTCGACTTACGGCTTCTGATTACCATTGTTACATCTTCAAACTTTTCTTGAATCTTTGACTTAAAACCACATGTTAAAATTTGCATTGATTAAAGGAAACAATAGTGAGAAAATAGTTTTATTATATACAACGTCATCGTTCTTCCTCAGCTGAGGGAAATAATTTACTTTTTCATAGACATTTATAGATCAGGAAGTAGTTCCTGCAAGATAAACACGAACATTCACCTTTTTGCGGAAACAGTGTACTAGATTAAATTGACAAAGATAGATTACAGTTGTAACAGTAATGACATTAAGTGACTAGTAGTTGTGAAAGTGAAAACTATATACATGGCGAATATTCGCAACACACCTTTTCAATCGGCGTTCCTCTGACATTCCTTTCCGATTCTGACAACACTTCTGTTCCGGTAACTATAATACCCTGACAGATGACACTATTGGAGCAGGAAGTGCTAACCCTTCCGGAGCACCTGAGTTCATCCCCGTTTTAGTATGGTTCGTGTTGCTCAGTTTTTAGTTTTCTGTGTAGTGTTTTTTGTTTTGTTTTTAGATCATTGGTTGCCATTAGTCATTTTTATTTTGACCATTGTATTGTCTGTCCTTCATTGATTTACAAATTCTGTGTTATCTGTCCTTCATCAAACGTTTCTCACATATATAATCTATTATTATTTTGACCTTGATGCCGCATCATAATTCATTGATCATAAACATGGCGGACACGATAGAAGTTGACGAACAAGTCTCCTGATTGAAACTGTGTTTATACAATAATATGGACATTATAAGTGAGGTGATGTGAGGAAATCAGATGTATATTGTTGTTTGGTTGTGAAAATGTGTTTACGTTGGAAATTATAAGACACACTGACATTTATTCATGTTTTGAATGTACTCTGATTTATCAACAATGGCGGATCCTCATAATGTAAACAATCAAATTGACATGACTCCAGGTAATACAGATACCCCAGTTGGTAACTCTATTGAGAGTGCAAGACGTGTTCTCTACCCATCAAATGTTGGATACAATGTTCCGGTTAATTCACCTGCAATCCAACACACCAATCTACAGCAGAAGTTGTCATTTTCTAATCAACCCCCCTCCCCCCATGATACTGGTCAACAAAATCAGCAGATACCACTTGAATTTATACTTAATGAAATATACTCAAAGCTACATAAAATTGATGAAATTCCATCTCTTTTGGGTAATTTGGAAGCCCTACCCTTAATAGATAAGAGATTAGATGCCATTGAAAACAGATTCTCAAAAATTGAAAATGAAATAATGCAAGTAAAGCATGATGTTAAGTCATTAGATAACAGAATCTTGAACACGGAATTGTCTACGGCGAACATTACTATTAGATAACAGAATCTTGAACACGGAATTGTCTACGGCGAACATTACTCAACGTGTGAACCTAGTTGAACAAGAATGGGACAGGATCAGACAAGAAAATATGGAGCTTCGCGAGAAATTAATTGATGTTCAGTCTAGATCGATGAGAGAAAATTTGTTGTTCGGAGGGATTGAGGAAGACGAGGATGAAAAAAAATGACAAGGAAAATATAAAAACCGAGCAAGTTTTGAAAGACTTTATCAAAGCGAAATTAAACATTAAAGATGACATACAGTTCCATGTGGTTCACCGACTCAGACCGAGAAATGACAGAAAACCGCGCACGATCGTTGCCAAGTTTGAACAAAGGAAGGACAGGAACCAAGTATTGAGGGCGGCCCCACTTATGCTCAGAGATACAAGCTATAGTGTGTATGAACAATTTCCCCACGAAATAATAGAGCGCCGAAGTATTCTGTATCCAGTATTCAAACGCGAACAACGTCTGGGTAAAACTGTCAGATTCAGAGAGGACAAGTTATTTGTAAATGGTCAACGTGTTTACCCAGAAGATGTTATGCAGACACGCAACTATGAAAACCGTCCCAATCCTTCTATGAACCGCGACCAAGGTCATCCGTTTTTGATGCAGCACTTTGGTCCCCCTGCTCAACCACCCCCTGAAGTTCCAAATTACAGATAGGCCAGGCATACAAGATGACAGTTTAATAAAAAACAACATTGTGACAAATTAAACAATTTAAAAATATCTTGTCTTAATGTATGTGGTATAAAAAACAAATTATTATATCAGGAATTCCATGATTTGATAAAATCTTATGATATCTTTGTATGTACGGAAACAAAAACAGATGATTTAGATGTTCTTAAGTTACCAGATGGTTATAGCTATTTTTCAAAAAATAGAAAACATTTTGACAAAAAATCTGGTGGTATTACTGTTATTTATAAATCTGTTTTACAAAGGTACATTACATTTCTACATAACGAATCAGATTATGTATTATGGGCAAAGATCAGCTCTCTTTCAGAAAATATTAATATTTTACTAGGTAGTATTTACATACCTCCTGAAAATTCCAGATATTTTTCGCCTGAAGTTTTTGATAATCTAGAGAGAGAATTTATATCTTTATATGAAGAAAATATGTTTGCTGTATATATTGGCGATTTTAATGCAAGAACTGGTACATGTTTAGATTATATTAAACCAAATGATGATCTGGTGCAAATTCTAAATATTGATGGTATAAATGATATCAATGATTATTTATATGATTATCAGAAGTTGTTACTACATAATATTCCACTAGAAAGAGCCAGTGAAGATACTGGTAGATGTAATTCTTCCGGTACGAAGTTATTGAATTTTTGCAAAAATAATAGTTTGTTTATTTGTAATGGTAGAACTGGTATTGATGGTGGCACAGGTAAAGTAACGAGTAATCGAACAAGCCTTATTGACTATCTGATTGTATCGCCAGATTTATTTCCCTTTATATCAGAATTTCAGGTTATTGATTTTGACCCTTTACTAAGTGATGTACATTGCAGATTACATGTTACTCTTTCAATACTGTCAAATGATGATTTACATAACAAAGACGCTCCAGAGAATACTATATAGACATGTTATCCTATTCGCTGGAAGGCTGAAATGAAAAATCAATTTGTTGACAGTGTGGAAAGTAAACTTGTAACAAATGACTTGTTAAATCAACTTGATATGCTGGGTATAAATAGTGCTTCATATCAATCTGATTTAAATGATTTTGTTGAAAGTTTTAATAAATTTTTAATTGAATCGACCGAAAACACATTTGGTACAAAGTCTGGTCCCAGAAAGCAGAGACAAAAAATATTTCAACCATGGTTTAATAATGAGTGTCATGAAAAGAAAGTTAAATTGCATGAGGTGAAGAAAAAACATAACTCGCTAAAAACTGATGAAACTCGACACGCATTGAAAGTGGCAAGTAAAGAATACAAAAATATGACGAATAAATGTTTTCACGAACATCAGTTCAAACTAGAGAATGATCTTCGTAAAACATCCGAAACAGAACCTAAAGAATTATGGAAAATTCTTAATAATATGAATAGATCTGTCCAAAATAAATCTGAAATACCTATAAATGAGTAATATGATTATTTAAAAAATCTTAATACTAATAATGAAGAGGAAGAGTATGTTGATTTTGTATTACCTGATTGTGATGATGAATTTGTTAACAATATTTTGAATGGGGAAATAACTGAAGATGAAATAATCTCAGCTGTTAAAAATATGAAAAATAGCAAAGCGCCTGGATATGATCTGATTGTAAACGAGTATGTGAAATCCACTGTACATCTACTTATGCCCTTGTATAAAAAATTATTTAATAAAATATTAGATTCAGGATCTATTCCAGAGGGATGGACGATTGGGATAATTTTGCCGATTTATAAAAATAAAGGGGACCCCCTTAATCCTGATAATTATCGAGGTATAACCCTTGTCTCATCAGTTGGAAAACTTTTCACTTCTATTATAAATAATAGATTATCAAAATTTTCAGATTTAGTAGAAATTGTACCTAAGTCACAGGCAGGTTTTCGAAAAGGATTTTCAACACTAGATAATATTTTTGTTTTATATGTATTGATATAATTATATTTTTCTTCTGGTAAAAGACTGTATTGTGCATTTATTGATTTCAAAAAAGCGTTTGATACTGTGTGGAGAATGGGGTTATGGCAAACACTTATACAAAACAAAATTACTGGGAAAATACTTCAGGTTATTTTTAATATGTATGATAGTATCAAATCATGTGTGAAACAAGATAGTGACATTTCTGGGTTTTTCTCATGTGATCTTGGGGTCCGTCAAGGGGAAAATTTATCCCCTTTCTTGTTTTCAGTTTTCCTGTCAGATCTTGAAGAGTATTTGAGTGTTAACTATATTTCAGGTCTCCACACAATATCACAAAAAATCCAAGAACATTTGAGAGTTTATATGTTGATTTTTATTCTTCTATATGCAGATGATACCATTATATTAGCAGAATCCTCCAATGAACTACAAAATTGTCTAACAATTTTTGAAGATTACTGTAACATGTGGAAATTATCTGTAAACGTTGTTAAGACAAAAATTATGGTGTTTTCAAAAAGAAAATTTATACCTAATCAAAATTTTCTATTATGTGCCTCAAATATTGAAATAGTTGAATCCTATTAATACCTTGGTTTATTGTTTTCTTATAATGGTAAATTTAATATGGCGAAAAAGAAACTAGTTGAGCAAGCTCAGAAAGCTGTGTATGCATTATATCGGAAAACTAGAAACATGGCTATCCCTATTGACCTTCAGCTTAAACTGTTTGATTCTCTTATTGAACCTATATTGTTATATGCTTGTGAAATCTGGGGTTTTGAAAACATAAATATTTTAGAAAAGGTTCATTTACGTTTTTTGAAAAACATCTTATCTGTTAGATCAAGTACTCCAAATTTCATGGTATATGGAGAAACTGGTAGATACCCATTGGCAATAACGGTTAAAACTCGTGTATTAAACTTCTGGACAAAATTATTAATGAATCAAACAAAACTATCTGGTATTATGTATAACCTGTTATATAGTATGTATTCATCTGAAAACTACAATTCGAAATGGCTGCTGTTTGTAAAATCAGTGTTAGATGAAACTGGCTTAAGTTTGGTATGGAATAATCAGAGTGCTTTGCATAGTAATGATGTGAAAATTGTGGTCAAACAAATATTATGTGATCAATTTATACAAAAATGGCATAGTGATATAGATAGTTCATCAAGAGGTCAACTTTATTCTTTGTTCAAAGCAGATTTTTGTTTAGAAAAATATTTAATAAAATTGATTAAAGAAAAACGATTGTATATATGCAAATTAAGATGCTCAAATTTAAAATTTCCGATAGAAGTTGGTAAATGACACAATGTTCCACGGGAAGACCGTTTATGCACCATATGTAACGACAGAGCTTTGGGAAATGAATATCATTATTTATTTACATGTAAAAATACAGATATTGTTAGATTGAGAAATGTCTATATACCAGGTTATTACAGAACTAATCCCACAGAAAATAAGTAAAAGGGTCTACTTTACCACTGCAATGTTAAGGTACTGAATAATCTGGCAATTTTCATGAAGAAATTAACCAAGTATTTGTAATCCAAACTTACCTTACCATGTAATTTTGTTATAATCCCAAACTATCTATTTACTCTTCACAATATTATAACTTATCAATACTGTTTATATATAAACCACGTGTTGAGCGGATGTTACTGTTATATTTAGGTAAGGTGCACTCGATTATTTATGTTGTGTTAGGTGCACTTGATTATTTATGTTGTGTATATAAATGTAATTTATGTTAGATACTCATATTATCTTCTATTGTGTTCGTCATTGTATACATGTGTACTGTACATATCTGCCTCTTGTAGCAGTGTAAGCTGCCAGAGTGTTCAATACAATCTTGAAATCTTGATAGCATAGTCAAGTCTGTAACTAACCATGTAAGGCAGCATACCCCACAGGAAAAACCAGTCATGTTTATTTTTATGCTTTTTATGCATGTAGTTATGTATTTAAAATAATTAATTTTATTCTTTAGTTCTTACAAGTTTTTATTTATTTATTTTTTTATTTATTTATTTTATTTTTTTTTATTTTCTTTTATAAGAATAAGATAATAATAAGACTTTTGATTTTAATATTTCTTTTTAATTATTCTAAAAAATATTATTTGATTATTTGTGCTGCTTTTACTGATTAATGTTGGTGCCAGTTTTGAGTATTCAGTATTTTTATTATTATTATTATTATTTTTTTTTTTACCTGCTGCTTCTTTTTAACTGCTGCTTTATGTTGGAACATCTGTGTGTGGATCTTGAACAAGAGACCAAAGAGGCGCTTGCCACGTGGGTTCTTGTTCAGGTCTATACACAGTCCTCCCTCTTATGCCTATATGTCTTAGCTTATTTTAGTTATGTGTTTTTTATGTACTTGTAATTTGTTGCATGCATTTTTATTTATTTATTTATGTATAAGTCGGGTTAAAAAGCTCTACAGAGCTTATGTTTATTGTTTTGTACCACCGACTTTTAAATAAAATTTACTTGACTTGACTTGGATTGATTAGTTAATGGTATATTTATAGGCAATGATAGCATAGTCAAGTACGGATTGATTAGTTAATGGTATGTTAATAGGCACTGATAGCATAGTAAAGTACGGATTGATTAGTTAATGGTATGTTAATAGGCACTGATAGCATAGTCAAGTACGGATTGATTAGTTAATGGTATGTTGATAGGCACTGATAGCATAGTCAAGTACAGCTTGATTAGTTAATGGTATGTTTATAGGCAATGATGGCATAGTCAAGTACGGATTGATTAGTTAATGGTATGTTGATAGGCACTGATAGCATAGTCAAGTACGGATTGATTAGTTAATGGTATGCTTAGCCTCGCGGTGAACAATTTTTCAATAGTAATTTAGCCTATTTACGATTTACTTATCAAATTAAACGTTTTTAATGACTTTTCAATACGAGTTATTTCCCTTACGACGAGTAAAATGGCATCCGGTCTAGCAAGAGCAATGAAAAGGAATACACATTTGTGTATAGTTTTCTCATAACTTTGGGGAAGAAAAATACCAATATATTGTTTATTAGCAAATATAAAATTCAAAAGTTGCTACAACATTAAAATTTTCAACAGTTTATGGGGAACATTATATTCATTGAATTTGACATGAAAGTTGACCTTCCTCGCCGCCTTAAAGGGAAATAACTCTTGTAAAACGTACAATTTTAGTATCAAAGTCGGAAATATCAAAATGGTCAGTCATATCGTGGCAGAATCAGAGGAAACAGATAAAAACATCGACCTACCATAAACGACTCACTAACGTTATCACACACACAAGTCATCAAATACACTTGGCAACAGAAGGGAATTGAACTCGTAACTTTTATGGCGAGAGGAGAATGTTGCATAGGTAGAGTGTTAATCTAACTACGATAGATCTCGGTCATGAGGATCCCATTCCCAGTATTATCTGACATATGAATTAAGTGTACATTGCAGATATAAAAATTATATTTGACTGTAGAGGTGCACATGCGTGTATTACAGCTATTAATATCAATATTTAAAAATATAGAGCAGTAATAAAAGTGCCGTTCCCTTACTTTAATTTGTGTCTAAGTGTAATGTTGGATAGTCTAAATCTCTCATGTTCATTTACATCCATATCCTTTCTTATTAAATCCGAATGGTGTCGCATTCAAAGTCAGCCACAGATAAGGAAATATGTTTAAACATTATGTCTGTACTGAATGTGTTTTACGTCCGTAATTGGTCAGCAGGACAGTGAACGTTGTCTATTACATTCTACTTTACTCAGGTTGGTAAACTTTTGACTTGAGGAACTTTTAGTTTCACGGTATGGTCTTGTCAAAATTGGAGAAAATTGATTTTATAACCAAATCTGTCTCTGCTATGAAAGACTCAAACTCTGAGATTTCGATTTAAGCTCGTTCGACTACAGATTCAATCGAGGAGCACGATCGTCAAATAAATAAACAGGTCGAGACTGAAATTTTCGACGTTTCGAAGCCCGGCATCACAAAGATCTACAAAATACAAGGATGTACAGCTGACAGGAGACAGGATTTGCTACATGTAACCATTACGATATGAGTGCTTTTATACCCAACTACCACGATTTTATGCCCTTATAAGGTCATACACATCAAATATCTTTTACCAATACAGAACACACTTTTATATCTGTATCCCCACTAAACACCATTCAAGCAATCAATCATGTATCACCACTATATATCACATAACCGGTAAATAAACAATCTCGTCTTGAGTGATTGTTGTTTAACGCCAAATGAGCAAGTTATCAGCTATGTCAAGGCGAGAAAAGTTACATTCGATATGACGATAATTATGTACTAGACCAACATGCTTTGTTATATTTTTATGGTGCTAGCTCACTGCATGAAACAACAGTCCGCGGGTAGATATATGTCCCCACTCGGGCATATCATCCAGAATTTGAGCCCACCAGTCTTTTCCTCAATCCTGCGTGCTTAGAGAAGAAGAAACAAATACCAATTTTATAGTTTTTGGTATGACCCGATCGTGACTCGAATCCACGATCTATCACATTCTATACGAGAACGCTTACCATTACATCACTGATGCGGCTAAAATGCCCCAGAATACAGACATTTAAATGTCGTATAAGCATCTACACTATACATAACTTTAAACAATAAGAAATTAAGGTTCTCCTCTCTCAGGCATAAGTGACCTTAGCTGATTTTGGCGATCCTATTTAGGCGCTTTGGTTTACTTGCTCGCTAAACTTTTTAAATTATTTGGCTTACCAACCTTCTGATTTTAAGCGTCACCTGATGAATGTTATTCCAGAAACGTGTCGTGCGCACTAAATTAGATATCTACGTTTTTATTACCGGGAAAATAGGTCTGTAATATCACAGATATATCACATCAGACAATACATCTAGATATATCACATCAGACAATACATCTAGATATA
>MJUT01062513.1:142804-153118 GCA_002080005.1 Gigantidas platifrons | reverse complement strand
ATATCACATCAGACAATACATCTAGATATATCACATCAGACAATACATCTAGATATATCACATCAGACAATACATCTAGATATATCACATCAGACAATACATCTAGATATATCACATCAGACAATACATCTAGATATATTACCTCAGACAATACATCTAGATATATTACCTCAGACAATACATCTAGATATATTACCTCAGACAATACAAATATATAAAATCAAAACACTCTGTAATAAATCTTAAGACTTCGACAATAAAATTATTATGTAAAGTATAAAAGGTTTGATTAAATTATATGGTCACGAGCCAGAACTTATTAGAAATATATTGCGTGTTCCTACCCACATATGAATTTATTTGATTAAATAACGCCTTTGGTTACAAAGAAACCCATCCATTCTATAAGGGATTGAACAGTATAAAATATTGTTATTTTTTTCTTAATGAACATACGTTTTAATCAATTTTCATATTTGAAGCAAATGTTCTGACAGAAAGAAAATGTAACATGCGCCATGTTATTGCTTTGCTATGTCGTAGAACTATGTTTTCCCATTGATCAGAGATCCATTAGGGACCGCACAAAATTTATTGCCTTGTTGGGATCGTTGCCATTTTCACATATTGTTTGATCTTTTAAACAAGGGAGATAACTTATTTGTTTTGTTTGTAGAACTCAGCATAACATATTTGGAAGATTGATAATTGTTCTGGATAAATTATTGGTAATATGAAACAGGCACGGCCATGAATGCTCGCAAATCTGAAAATTATCTGTCAGTTTCACACTCATCCAGTGCATCAAAATAGTGCCGAGATGTTTTGGGCCGAGATATATCGGGGACGACTTTTTTTAGGGCCGAATCTAGTCTCATTCAATCGAACTCTCGTTCCTTACGAAATCTCAAAAGTTAACTTCCGCACAGAATTTTTTTGTGTCAGTATATCAGAATAGATTTAACAAATTTGAAAATATCAATATAAGTAGAACAAGCTAATAAAATGACATTTATTACACACGGGTTCCGGGTTTCAGTGGTATCGGACGTACGAGAGAGGGCACGAGATTTAGGATTACCTTTGCGCTTTATGTTAAGAAGATCTTCATTAGTTGAGTGTGTAAGTGTGTTACACGGAATGTGTTCACGATGTACATACATATTTTATATCGATCAGTGTGTGAAGCCATGTTTGTCAAAAAATTCTAAGTATACATTTTATACCACAAAGAGCTCGCTGACGCTCGCATAATAAAATGAAAAAAAAAAAAATACTACACTGTTGGAGCATTTCCAAAATCAAATATCAAAATCGCATAAAAAGACAAAATCGACACTCCTAACATAAATGCATGACCACTCACTTTCAAGACTTGGTGCAGGTACCGTAAAAGTGGCGGATTAAACGAGTTTTATTGATGTGGTCATGCAAGTGCATTCGACATGTGACTAAAATGCCAAACCCTCACATGGGGCCATCGTAGTCGTGATCATATGTTATTTTATTTGAAATTGGCGTTAAATATCATAAACCCCAAAAACCCAACCCTCACATACATTTTTTTGTATAACCGGCTGAAAGGAATATATGGATGTAAATGAACATTTTTACACTTAGAAACAAAACGGAAAACTACTATAAAGAGATCAAAATTGAACTTTGAAATATCATAGGAAAGGACTTATTATTTAGCTATTGAATTTTCTAATCTTTTATTTAGAATTAAAGGGGAGGTAACTAATTATTTTAACATACTAATATTTAGTTCCCACCAACAGTAATTGGGAATTTCTATTTTGTTATTTTCATTACACCCGTCCCGTCTCCAAATAAATATTGCACGATACAGTTTAGAATAAAACCACATATTTGTTGAATGCCCGAAAGCAAAAAATAAGCCAACGCAGATTGTCGTAATCGTATGGTAGTTTGAATTACAACTACCAATGCAATCAATCCCTATCACCACTGAAGTTGTGAGTTCGAACCCCATTCATGGCGAGATGTACTCGATACAACATTATGTGATAAGGTCGGTGGTTTTCTCCGGACCGGGTATCCCTGGTTTCCTTTACAAATAAAACTGACTGCCACGATATAACTGAAATATTGTTGAAAGTGGCGTTAAACACAATAAACCAAACATGAGCCAGATTAAAGTCTTAAAAAGAGAAAGGAAACGAACATTGTATTTTGACATGGACACTAAAACAAATACAATGGAAGAAAGTCGATTAGATAGAAATATCCCCCATGGCATTATTGAATGGATTTAAATTAATATTTAATATCATGTGTTTGTTTCAACGTAAAATGTTTATTAATAACAAACAGATGGCCGGCACAATTATAAATAATTAAATACCACCATAATGGAGTAGAGCATTGGCGACAGGTACGTATTTTGATAAGTAACAAACTTACGATGTAAGCATAGAACACAATGTGTTATTCCAAACGATAACAAAATCATAACAGTAAACACTAATTATATCTACAGCTGACTAATGAGATCTTAAAAAATTAATGTTCGGAGATAAATATCAGATAACACGTAACACGATATATTGATGGAACAGCCGGTCCATAAATGTTACAAGTGTAACAGTAGACCTTGTTGTACCTCAGAAAAATGCAATGTTCCCGCTGGGATTCGATCCCGGGACCTCTCGCATTGTAAGCCACCGCTCTACCAACTGAGCTAAAGGAGATCTCCACTAACACAGTTAGCAGAAGGTGGTTATGAACCTACTACGGTTCCTATAACCTTAGGTATGAGAACGTTCCCTTTACACAAGCTTAGTGATTGGGTCAACTGTGAAATCTCGTATACCGGGATATTAACCAATACTTGTTTTGGTTTATACATTTTATCTGTATTGTCATGGGGATCCTAATATCAGAGGTAGCGGGTTGGCATTACATTAACCGGTCTAACCCCACCACATTTTTGTGCCTGTCTTAAGCCATGGCATGGATTTCCCATGTCATATGTCGTTGTCATTTATGTTAAATGAGTTGAGGCGGGATGTGATTGCTCGCATTGTTGATATTGATAGAATTGTTGACCATCACTGTTTAAACTTTGTTTTCATAAGCTAACAACATCCCGAATAGGGTTACGTCAGAGGTCACATTTTGAACCGACCAATCAGGGATGAGCCAATATTTGATTGATTGATTATTACTTAACATCTAATCAGCAGTTTGTCATGTATATTCAGGAAGAGAACAAGTTGAATAAACACTACTTAGGTGCCAAACCATTAATTCACCAATCAGAGCTTAGAACATATACGAAAGTAGTCCCTTTAGAAGAAAAAAGTTCCTTTCACTTTGTAGTATTGTGAAAACTACTGAATGAAATGGACTAATTAAAATTGATAATCGAAGTTAAATATTATAGGGATTATTTTGAGCCCAAATTTGATGGACTTAATACCTCTATGGAGGATTTGATGCATGACCTATAAATACTGAAATTCTTTGGGATGACCGAGCTATTTTAAGAGTAGGTGTTTTCCGTACCATGGCATTTCACTGCAAGATTTTAAACATGCCCTGATATTTTGACAGAACGTAGCGGAATGATGTACGTTTCAGAAAATATATGGTCTTGGAAAGGTTAAACTTAAGATAAAATGGACAGGTAGCATCGAAAAAACACAAATTTAGTAGAAAACCTTAAAGAAATTAATTAGTGGTTTCACACTTATATAGAAATGAGGGAAGTGATACGGTAGGTAATCCGTGTCTGAACAAGTATGGACGGTAATCCGTGTCTAAACAAGTATGGACGGTAATCCGTGTCTAAACAAGTATGGACGGTAATCCGTGTCTAAACAAGTATGGACGGTAATCCGTGTCTAAACAAGTATGGACGGTAATCCGTGTCTAAACAAGTATGGACGGTAATCCGTGTCTGAACAAGTATGGACGGTAATCCGTGTCTGAACAAGTATGGACGGTAATCCGTGTCTGAACAAGTATGGACAGTAATCCGTGTCTGAACAAGTATGGACGGTAATCCGTGTCTGAACAAGTATGGACGGTAATCCGTGTCTGAACAAGTATGGACAGTAATCCGTATCTGAACAAGTATGGACGGTAATCCGTGTCTGAACAAGTATGGACGGTAATCCGTGTCTGAACAAGTATGGACGGTAATCCGTGTCTAAACAAGTATGGACAGTTGGATAGAGACGAAAAGTTTATTCTTTTGTATATAGCAGCTACAATGCGCGGACTCTGTTTCGAAATCTACAAATGACGTCTTTTGGCGTAGAAATCCCCAAACGCCTTATCTACTATGGTCCACGGTCAGGTGTTCCGTCAAATCACCTGATAAACCCCACCGCTACCCGCGGACGCGCTGAAAAGCTCTGTGGGATTGAGCCCTGGGAACTTGTTGACAAGATAATATAATTAATAAAACTGCAACAGTAACAATTTTATTGTATCAAAGGGATTAATCCAACATTTCAATTATTAGCTTTAGCTCCATGTAAAACGGGAAAAAACATTACATGAAGTACATGTATTAGTATTATAAAAAAAATTATGATATCTACCAAAGTTAATGATTTTATATCCACAAGATGGTGTCCGTCTAACGCCTCGAGATGATAACATTAATTTAAACAGAAATAGATAACATGACACTTGTATATAATTGTGTCCAATTTGACGACTTATTTGCGCTGCAATGTGCATAAACAAAACAAGGTACACTACTGTATACACATATACACATATACACACGTACTTATACACACCAATACATACACACCTACATATACAGTCGTACACATCAGTTTGCGAAAATACATGTACACACCAATATACAAAAATACTGACACATACACACCTGCATATACACCAATATACACTCGTACGCATACGCATACACACCAATAGACAAAAATGCACATACACACCTACATATACACATTAATAGACAAAAATACACATAAACACCAACATGTATACACCGACACCAATAGACACAAATAAACATACACACCTGCATATACACCAATATACATTCGTACACCTCAATTTTCAAAAATACACATGCACATCTGCATATACACACGTATTTATGCACATCAATATATACAAATACACATACACACCAACATATACACCAATATACACTCGTACACATATACATCGATAGACAAAAAAACACATACACACTTACATATACACACGTACTTATACACATCAATATACAAAAATATACACACACACACCTACATATACACCAATATACACTCGTACACATATCAATTTGCAAAATACACATACACATCTACATATATACACACACACACAATCACACGTTGTCTGTTGATTTATGAGTTTTGCCTTTCCCTTTGGAAGATTGCTCGGTGTTCGGTAATTTTGTTATTACCCTTATTTACGTTAAAGTCACATAAATTTAAGGATGTTTTATTTGTTATCAAAGCTTTCGTTCAGTAATTCATTCTTCACAATATCAATGCTCCTCGTTAAAAAATGTTACACAAATGACACGAACAGTATCAGAGATCAATGGTGATGCATCAAATATGTTTAGTAAAGCTAACAGTCAAAAACACATATACATTTTTACATTGAAAACTTCAGTTGTAATAGTTTAATTTCTAAAAGATCAAACAAGTGTGAAGCGTGGAACAATCATTTAATGTTCTCCTTGTGCACTAGATAAAATTTTACATCAATCATGTTAATTAAAAATAGCGTAGAGAATAGTAGTAAAGTATATTATTTCTCGTTATTTCGTTTAGGAGTATGACATTGTGTTGATTTTTATAACGTACAGGATGTACTCTATTTGATAGACATTTTTTTCTTTTATTGGAAACAAATTTATCATGTGCTACTGATATTTTGACATTTATATAATTTATTGCAAATGAAATTTGATGAACGTTTCGGTTTAACGAGAATTCATCAGTTCCGTCTCAGAGAATATCCTGTTAAAAAAAAAAAAATGAAATGAAACTTTATAGAATTTTCATCTCGGATATACCTTAAAACGGTAGTGTTTTAATCTTAGTGACCAATGTTTGGGCGACAGAGAATCAATCACAAGTGCAAACCAGGGCAGAGTTGGTATCCCAATAATCTGTTTAAACCCGCCACGATTTTGTGTCTGTCCCAAACCAGGACTAGGAGTTCCAACGTCACATACGTCATGGGTTTTTCCCTTTTTTTCTTTCTTCAGTGAGTTAAGATGAGAGATGAGTGTTCGCTTTGTTTATATTGGTGGAAATGTTGACCATCGATGTTTAAAAAGTACAAACAAACGGTTTAGTTGTACATCGTACTTATAGTATATTTCAAAGAATGAGTGAGTGATTTTTATTTAGCGCCAACTCAGCAATTTTTCAGCTATATCATGGCGTATATTTCAAAGTGGATGCACATTTACTTTTCTATCCAATACAGTTATCAATGTCTACTCAACATCCTAAGGTAGTATAAACTTCTGCCAAAACAAGTTTAAATGTATCACTGAATCCTCTCAAGAAAAAATTATAACGTAAATTTTCAAGTCGTAAAATGAATCTTTTTATACAACGAGTTATCTCTCTTTCCTTGTTCATACGGGTTATCCATCTTGAATGAAAAGGGTAATTAAAATTGGACATTTGTTGAATCTTTCTAGTTTTATTATCCGGCGATCTAATAAATCTGACACTATCCTATAAAGGGTCATGTGAGGGTAATTTATGAACACTCTACTCCCTTATAAAATCGGTGTTTTTCAATGTCTTCAAATTGTGTACGCTCCTCGTTGGTAGACAGACAGACCTCTGATTTGAATCGATACAGGATGTTGTTAGATGATAGTGATTCGTAGGATAAAAAAGAGATCACCCGAACATCTAATTTTAATGAGATTCTTGTACAGACGATGTTTATCTCAAAATATTTATGATGGGAGTACATACAAAGAAATATGGAACCGATATTATATAAATATGTTGCCTCTTTATAATGACTTTTCTATCGGATATGGAGCTGTTCCGACAGTGTGCTACTTTTTATGTCATAATAGAAATTGACTGAAAGTATCCAATTAAAAGTTTTGAATAAACTAACTTTATTCCGTTCAAATCTATATTAATAAAGGAAGGAACATCAACGAGAAGGAAAACAAAGAAAAACTCGAGAGTAATAAATAAATAACAAATATAAGTTGTTAAACCGCATCGGTAATGTAATGGTTAGCGTGCCCGTCTCGAGTGCCATATATTGTGTGGCTCGAATTCAGGATAATGTGTCAACATGGGGCATAGTGTACATCCGCGGACTGTTGATTTAGCGAGCTAGCACTATAAAAATACAACTAAGCGTGTTGGTCTAGTACAAAGCGCACCTCTTCATCATCTCATTGAAAATGATCTTAATCTCGACAAGATATAGCTGAAAAACTGATGAGTTGTCGTTAAACAACAATCACTCACTCACTGCTAATCTACGCCGGGATCAGATAAGCTAAAGTTATATACACCAAGTGGATATAATCTAAGGTCATGCACGCCACACGGAGATAAACTCTAAGTCTATATACGCCAGAGGAAGATAATCCGTGGTCATCTATCTCAGGAACAATTAAGTAAGTGGCGATTTTTATTTTCACCAATTAGCATTTCATTTGCGCCAAAAAACAAAAAACAATCCTTCATTTGCGCCACAAAATTATACAGGAAATTAGAAATTAAACCTGACATTTTACTCAAATGTGTGTGGAAACCACGTGCATGACTGCATCATTTTACTAAGACGGGAGGTTTGGGCACATAAAACTAGTTTACCCCCGCCACTTTTTATTGAAGTGTCTGTATCAAGACGGGAAAGTGTGTTAGTGGTATCGATTTTTCCTCTTTCTGTGGTTTGGTATTTGATTTTGGAATTGTTCCAAAAGTGTGGTGTTTTTTTGTGTACTGTATTGCCTATTGGTACTTTAACTGAAGATTTGTCAATCGGCGTCAATGAAATGAAATGAAATATATAGCCCCTGTGAATGCTTGACCAATTAGCATTAAATTTGCGCCAAAAAAAATTCCTTCATTTGCGCCACAAACTTATACAGGTAATTAAAAAATAAACTTTCCTTAAACCAATAAAAAGTACAGATAATTGTTAAGATCTTTTAACATCAGCTGACTATCTTCCATATCCTGGAGTTCTGTTCTAATGATTGTCGATGTCTGTTTAAAATAGTATCGGAAACTTTACAGACTCTTGTACGTAGTGACATAGCTTCAGTTTCTATGGTCGTCTACTCAGGTCTATTCATAACCGTTCAGTAAACCTACCTTGTCGAACAAAACGACAGATTTATAAATAAACATATCGCTTTCACTACAATATAGTTATGAAAAACGATAAACGTTTATGCGACTTCTTTAAGCGTACAGCATTTTTGTATAAAAAAAACGACGTAGTTGACATAAAAATGATAGATACAAAATGGATTGAACAAGTGCGCGCTAACTCGTTAGCAAGGAGTAAGATTATGGTGTTTAACGCCACTTTCAAGAATATATCAGTTATATCGTGGCGGCAATTGTTTTGGTGGAGGAAATCGGGAGTACCTGGAGAATACCACCGACCTGACACAAGTCACTGACAAACTTTATCACATAATATTGTATCGAGTACACCTCCCCATGAACGGAATTCGAAATCACAACTTCAATGAAGATAGACACTGATGGCATATGTAATTGTAAATCCAACTACCATACGATCACGACCACGATTACTCGTTTACAAAGTGTAGGTTAGAAATAAATGTACTCTTAACTAAATGAGTACAAACTCACTAAAGGTTCATTACCTTTTAACATACGAGTTTTATTAAAGTCAAATCGTAAAATCGTAAAATTTTGTTATCCATAAAAACTATCAGATATGATTGATGCCTTAATAAAACATGTTTCTGTAACTTATAAATGTTATGAAATGTACGCGCATCGAGGAAAAAAACGTGCAAATACTCGTGTTTTGAGATCGATCAAGAAATGGACGCCATCTTATTAATTATCGACATTGTTTACGGAGTTTGTCGAATCGTCATTAAATCAGTACAACAATGCACTTATTTCTTATTTTTTGTGAATCTGCTTTTAGTCGTAGTTAATAAGCGACAAAATACAAATTATTCGTTTTTATCTGTCACTAGTAAAGTCAATTACATACGGAAAAAGCGAGGTTAACTTATTTGCTTGCAAGCAAATAAGTAATTTTGCTTGCAAGCAAATAAGTAATCGATGGTAATTTTCGTTCTCAAACTGAGGCGGAAAGCGGTTCGATAAGCTGTTTAATGTGAACTATTTACCTTTATTTCATCATTTTAAAGCTATTTACCAATTTCCAAAGCATGTAATTGTTTTGATCAAAATCGTAGCTAATGCCCCTTTAATGTTTTATAGTTGTTACATGTGAATTCAAAATGGCACAAATGAAACTTTTTATACTTTGAGTTTTTATGAAATATGGGTCATTTTTCAATATGGTGCTAATGAAATGCACCCAGAGATACTAGTAAGTTAATGTTAGTAAATTCTTGAAATAGTGTCAATTAATCTTGGGTACCGCAATTGTATACCTTCCTCGGCCCAGGCAGGAGTTTTGTGTCCGTGGTGACGACATTAATGTGATTCTGGGTTACCAATTTCAAGGTCAATATCATCTAAATATTTTGTCATTTATATTGCCTTTTAACACATGATACATTCGAAGTGAAAAATCACAACTTTTAGTCGAATTATCGCTAATAAATAATAGAGGCTCAGTCGACCAATCAGAGACGATAATTGCTTTTGACGGCCATGTTTGATGACGGATCAGGACGATATGAGCAATCTTAAATATATCGAACACCCACAATACTCAGAGTTGTGTATTAAGTAATTACGTTGTATGTCTTTATTATTTAATACGAATAACACTGAAGATTATAATAAAACTACAAGTATCTTTTTATTGAATTATCGGCGCATATAGTGATACAATAATCTTTTGTTTTTCTGCAATGCAATCACATATACAACATAAAGAAACAGTTATACTACAATCAGTGTATTTACAGTTTGTATAAAGGTGTACATACTAGTACATATACACATGTGTATTTACAGTTTATATAAAGGTGTACATACTAGTACATATACACATATGCATGATACATCTGCTAGACGTAACAGTTTTCAATTGCACTGCATCTAATGTAGAGCGATGCGCAATAGACACAGTTCGAACTCGAACTGCGTTAGAAATACCCCCCCCCCC
>MJUT01062513.1:104032-119454 GCA_002080005.1 Gigantidas platifrons | reverse complement strand
ATTTTAGTGCGTAGTGGGCGGTTGATAGTCCATAAGGAGTTGTATCGTACCAGTCTGTAGATATCTATTTTAGTGCGTAATGGGTGGTTGATAGTCCCATAAGGAGCTGTATCGGACCAGTCTGTAGATATCTATTTTAGTGCGTAATGGGCGGTTGATAGTCCATAAGGAGCTGTATCGGACCAGTCTGTAGATATCTATTTTAGTGCGTAGTGGGCGGTTGATAGTCCATAAGGAGCTGTATCGGACCAGTCTGTAGATATCTATTTTAGTGCGTAGTGGGCGGTTGATAGTCCATAAGGAGCTGTATCGGACCAGTCTGTAGATATCTATTTTAGTGCGTAGGACGCGTATATGTAATAGCCATATGCATGTACACCCGATATCAAATGACTTAAAAGTTTTTAAAAGTAAACAAACAAAAAATCATGAAAAATGCTAAACAAATAAAAGATATTTTCATAGTTTTTTTCCTGCTCAAATCGCCCTTTAAAACTTCGTCCTGAAATAGATAAACGAGCTCACCTCGACTGCCGTAGATCGTTTGTTCCCTCGTTACCCCATTAGTGGCGTAATGATTATCGTGCTCGCCTCGACTTCGGTAGATCGTTGGTTCGAACCCCATCGAGTTCAACAAAAGACTATTAAATTGGTATTTGTTGCTTCTCCACTAAGTACGCAGCATTAAGGAGAAAGAGCAAAGACTGGTTGGTTCGGAATCAGGATAATGTGTCCGAGAGGGGCGACATGTCTACCTGCGGACTGTTGTTACAGTGAGATGGCATTTTAAAAATCCAACTAAGCGTGTTGGTCTAGTACAAAAGGGGCATCATCATCATCTCATTGAAAATCAACTTGTTCTCGTCATGACAAATTGCGTTAAACAACAATCACTTACTCACTTACTCACTTACTCACTTCCTTGTCCGACAAAATCAAAGACCATATATAATTGGTAATTGTTGTTTCGTCCATAAACACACATGGTTAAAGAGTAATAGAGATGCTGTTAGCTCGGCGAACAGTTAGCTCGGCGAGTCACGATAATATATCCGAGTCAACCGACATATGGATGTTTTGTTTCAGCGAGCTTGCAACCTATTTGAAATACAACTCAGTACATTGGCCTAGAAGACAATCCTGTCATCGCCATCTCATCAAAGATTTAATTTGTTCTCGCCATGATAGAACAGACAATTGCTTACTTTGTGATAAGCCTGAAGTATTTACTCAGCAGTTTTATTTAACACAGCAAATCTAATAATCCCAAACAATGTTGTTATTGAAGGAGTTCGGGATGAAAAAATGTGAAAAAATACTTACTTAAAAAGAATTTATCACTATGGCGAGAACAATATTGTCTATGTGAAAATATCATCAACACGTTTTGTACAGTGTACCTTGATAATGTTTTTATGACAATTAGTCATTATATTGTTTTCCGCTGTTTAATATTTTAAAATCGTAACTATTGACAACACAAGTCGAGTGGCTATATACAATTTATATTGTATGTTACACGCCTCATTAATATTTTTATAATGTGGAAACATATAAATGCATTTCATACAATAATTACATAACATGAGGTTAGGGCTATGGTGTTTAAACGCCACTTTCAACAATTTTCTAGTCATATCGTGGTAGTCAGTTTTATTGGATTTATAACTACATGTGCAATCAGTGCCTACCGCGACTGAAGTTGTGAGTTCGAATCATATATATAACCAATCACCATGCAAATGCGGGTACGAAGACTTTTTTCTGCAAACACTGATTTAATTACATTAGTATATAACACTCAACTCAACGTATATTATTAAATAAGAAGTTTAACATTTTGTTCTTCATTTTCAAGACGTCTCTGTGAATGAGTTTTGGTCCTCAATAGGAATAATCCACCTTTTAGGATATTTGTATCTGGATTCGTTGCGATTGAGATACACATGTGCGAATCTTAGTTACTCTTTGACCTGGCCCCGGCGCCACAAAACTTGAGAATTTACTTAAATCTGAGAATATTCTCAAATAAGGAACTCCACCAATCAAATTTGAGTATTTCCTTATTTGAGAATATTCTCAGACTTACGTAAATTCTCAAGTTTTGTGGCGCCGGGACCAGGACCTCTGGGCCTAAAACATTTGAGTACAATTTTCATGATCGTACTCCAAAATGAGCCAATCAGAGCAAAGTATTCAATTGATATAAGTGTTTTGATTGGTTAATTCTTCGATTACGAGTGGAACCTTGTACTCAAATGTTTTGTGACAGCATAAAGCTCTATTTTAATGTATGTGTAATAGATGTTTTTGTTAGTTCGTATCTAATGATGGTAGATGATAGGTATGGTACCGTATGATGCACGGGGTGCATTTTGCGAAAGAAGCTAGTCTTTAATCATAGTGGTATAATATCCATTTTCTGAAAGTTCGCTTTGTTTACGAATATTGGCTTCCAACAAGATTTCCATATGAGATGATGTTCTTGTCGTTTAGAACAGTAAGAGGATGGATGCATCTAGTGAAGGTGAAAGCGTTTATCCGTCCGTAGCACCTAATATATCTGCTGAGTTCTAGTGGGGATGGTTTTCACAATGTTTACCCTACTGCGTAGCTTTTTATGGACCGATGTGTGTCTATTTACTGCCTCCAGATACCCCTTTATGGACCGATGTGTGTTTATTTACTGCCCCCAGATACCCCTTTATGGACAGATGTGTGTCTATTTACTGCCCCCAGATACCCCTTTATGGACCGATGTGTGTCTATTTACTGCCTCCAGATACCCCTTTATGGACCGATGTGTGTCTATTTACTGTCTCCAGATACCCCTTTATTGACCCATGTGTGTCTATTTACTGCCTCCAGATACCCCTTTATGGACCGATGTGTGTCTCTTTACTGCCCCCAGATACCCCTTTATTGACCGATGTGTGTCTATTTACTGCCTCCAGATACCCCTTTATGGACCGATGTGTGTCTATTTACTGCCTCCAGATACCCCTTTATGGACCGATGTGTGTCTATTTACTGTCTCCAGATACCCCTTTATGGACCGATGTGTGTCTATTTACTGCCTCCAGTTACCCCCCTTTGGTATCTTCAAACATTTCTTCATTGTTCCCATCATTGATTTTGTTTCCTCTATATACTGTCATGAGTGGGGGGAGGGGGAGGGGGTTCAGTATGGCAAACGTACTGGTTCCTGAATATTAAATGTGTCAGGTATTCTATTAATGTTATAATAATAAGACGAGTTTGTATGTTTGATTACTAAACAACGTGAAATTGATGCATTGCGGTAATTGAGTTATTGTTCCTTGTTACCAAAATTTCTAGAATAATTACTGTAAAATAGCTCAAAAGTATTGCAACATATGTATTTGAATACTTCCTGATTTAGCGTATTTAAGTTTTGTGCTATGCATCATTTGTAATATTTTGGGCAAGAAAAGTTCCCAAACATTGACTATAGGTTTTCTACCTGAACACCCCCCTCTCTTTTTCCTTGCATTACCACCTTAAGTAAACGACAAATTAACGATTTGATTTATATAGTAACTAGAATCTAGTTATATACGCTTTGAATATGCTACAACTCTATAATTAGCTATATGAGAGGAGATTTATAATCTGTTTGAAACTTAATGCTATCTTTTATAAATATTTTCACATTCTCACAGATTTTCATTGCATAACAATTATCAAAAATAATTTTAAATTGATAATCGCACTTGCGGATAAAACCTGATCTTTTAATATTTCTTAGTGACGGGTAACAGACAGCATTATGGCTTCCGTGGCTAAAATTACACTTGAATTTGTAACTAAAAATCCGGGAAAGAATTTTAACTGAAACATAATTAAATCTATAAACCTTCAACACATCTGTAGATATTTAAACAAAAAAATAGACAGAGAAAATTCTCTGAAGACTACGTTTGAAAGCATTTGTACTGCTGCTTTCAAAAACTAACGTTAACAAATCAAATTTATTCTTGCAGACACTCGATCCTTTTTATAAATTGTTATCCATTATTAGGGTCATGTATATAATGATCAAATATTTACACATTATACCTCATGTTTATACTGCATGAACGTTTGAATAAAGAAAAATAACATTTAGTTTTTATATACTAGTGTTTCAATTTCATTTTTAACATGATTTCAAGGCTGCAATTTTAACAGTTAATTATCCGAAAACAATAAAACATATAACGAAACATACATGGATCAATCAATAATTGAAATAGTATTCGCTTCATTTGAAACATACAATTGTGTAGGTTTATTTATGGTTTGGAAGTTGGAAAGCTAGATAGTTTTAAAAATAAAATGTAGAATATGATCGGCCGGTGTAGTCCAGCCACCCCTTTAGTGTATTCAAGATGCTATACAACTGTGATCACGCTAGATCAGACAGTTTGTTCAGTGTTATTTTTGTATTTAGCTGAATTGTTGTCCATCACTGTTTGGCTTATTTTTTCTAAATTAAAGAATTAAATGTTTGGACAGAATGTTTACTAATCACAGCAATGGTCATCCCTAAAATGACCTATGTACTTTCCCAATGGCAATCAATGCCTCGGTTGTGTAAACTCTTCCTGCATTTCTGTAGATATATTTTAAAGATTTTTGAACTTGTTCTCGTCCTGAATATGCTATGACATATTTGCTGCTGAACGGTAAACAACAAATAATCAATCAATCAATTATATCTGCAATGCGAGAGGATGTCTCAAAGACTAACATGAAACTCAAAATTAAAAAAATAAACGATAAAAACCAATAGAAGTATGAGCCCTCTTATGAAGGAGGGGTAATTTCCTGCACTAGTTTTAACACTTTTTACAGATGCATCATACACCTTAAAGTTATGCCCCCTCCATGCATGTTATCGATGGTCATTGAACACCGAGTGATCAGTATTTCACGTGTATTCAACACGCGTGAATCAAGGTTTCTAATAATAAATTATATAGATATAAAGGTGGACTAGGCATAAGTAAGTGGGCGAAAATTCAGCTTCGCACCGGCACCCCCCCTCAAAAAAAAAGGGGGAAAAAAGAAGATAATGAAATTAAAGATTATAATAAGGTTAACATATTGCCGGTTTACGAGCATCTTTTTAATTTCTCCTCAAGTTGTGGGTGTTGTGTAAGCAGTGACATCTATTTAACCTTTTGTATTAAGCTGCCATTGTACGATTGTTTTAATTGTGTCCTCGAGTTGTGGCTGTTAAGTAAAAATCAACATCAATCTAACCGTTTGTACTGAGTTTCTTTATTTAACATTTAGGGAGGGCTATGTCTTTCTTTCTTAAATTATGTCGCGAAATTAAATAGAAACAACATATTTAAATGACAGATGCGAAAATAAAAATTAAAATCTGACCATCCATATTTCAAACAAAATACAATGTAAAGGAATTTTACCAATTTTTCATGTAAAATAAAATTAAGAACTAATTCATGGAAGCCAGAGTTTGTATACAGTTTTAACATGGGTAACATTATTTTCGTACAAATTGTATCCCGAGCGATAGCGAGGGATAAAATGCAACGAAAATAATGTTACACATGTTAAAACGTGATACAAACTCTGGCTTCCATGAATTATTTCGATTCTAGTAGGAAAAATCTACTTATTTTTTTAAGTGGAAGTCGGTAATGGAAATGCGTTTCATAACAAAATTCACTGACCTTCATGTTTTACAGTTTACAGTTGTTTTTCTTTTATGTATAAATAGACTGTGATGCTATGAAGTTACTGATATTTTCCAATTTAATGGCATTTTGAATTTAGCAACTTAAACAAGTAAAATGCTCACAAAATCTTAAAGATAAATCAGTAACCATGTCTTTCAATGTCATCAGCGTTCCTTGTAAACGACTTCCGGAAGATGTTAAATTTCAAAAGTCAAAGTCCATTGATGGTTGTCTTAAGTATTTATTCCAGAAAAATATAGGTAAAAACAATACGGGCATTTTTATGTTTGNTATGCACCACAGTGCTGTATGAATACATAAATTCACTAGGGAATTATGTTTGTAATTTGTTCGTCAATACGCATGAGCGAATTAAAATATATCGTGAGTTTTATCACTGTATTATTTATATAGCCAATGAAGGACGTCATGTTAGAATAAATAATTATTTCATGTAAAACAAACATCCTGACTCGGAACGGGGGTGGGGGTGGGTGACATACCCCCTTAAAGATCGGTCCCTTAAAATATGAGCAGAGCAGTTTTGGTTTTCTCTCTCTTAAATAAATAAAGCCAAGATTTTTCATTGTACATCGAAACGGGAAAAATCCTCATTTTATTGTTCGATTATAGGTGAACAACCGATCTATAATTGTTCTTCATTACATAAAAACTCCAACAGATAAAATAGCAGCTTATTCAAATTTCAGATACAAACTTACATGTACATATATGTGGTAGCATTACAAATTGTAAATTACAACTTAAAAAAGTACAAATTATTGTCATGTGACTGAGGAGACAGACTAGTTGTGTACTAGTTTTTTTATAATTTTTTTCCATCTGCCATTTGATTAGAAACATTTTTTCCCTGACATTAGTTCCTAAATAACGCCATTTTACTAGTTTTAAGTGCAGAAAAAAAAACAAAAGAAAAAAAGAAAAAAAAAACGTCGACATGAAAAATCAATCCATTTTAACGTTATAACTTACTGAAAACGAAATCAATCATGTGATTTTCTTATTGTACAGAAATAAAATAAATAAAATTGCATGCAATGCAAGATATAATATATAAACATGTTTAAATTTCTTACCATGATTTAAAGATGGGTTCCTGTTATATAAATCCTGTATTGTTCAAATAAACATGTCCAGGAAATAAAATAAGTTGTTGTCGTTTAACCGAAACAAAACGATTTTGCCCATATATGTTATAGATATAAAAACCAATATGTTTGTCATGTCCTTTAATAACACACAGTGACTACAACGGCAAACTGATAAATAACGTCAAATATATTGAAAATGCATCAATTTGTCAATATACAGATACAGATATACCTTTATCATCTATTGGTAAATGTTACATGATTTTTTTGTATGTTTCGGTATAAATATTCAGGTTATTGACTTGACACAAGCAACAAGTATGTAGAAAGTTATATATATATCTATATATATTGAAACACAATCCGAAGAGTTTTCTACGCTATATAACTAACCATATGATGATGATAATAAGTCTCACGTTCATGCCTAAGGATAACATTCAACAATTAACCACCACAAGAGATTTTTCCATTTCATTCTCTGGCCTGTAATCACTATACTTTAACGCCTTCGTCGGTATTGATTCCTAGAATATGAACATAACCGATACGCGATCACCCAAACTTACAAATGCTGAAATTGAAGTTTGCTTTACGGATCCTATGCAAACAATATGGCTATGTCGTTAGATTATTTAATTTGTTAAATCTTCCCTACAAAGAAAGTGTAACGTGTCATTGCAGCACTAACATAATTAGAATTGTAAGTCTCCTTTCTTAAAGATTCAAGATTAGTCGCTCGACATGCTGTTAAAATGGAGAAGAAGAAAAAAAAAAACCACTAATGCAATTAAATGAATCCATTCAATATTAAAGATTGAAACAGTTTTTTAAAAAAATTTGTGAGGTTTTATCTCTCGTGGAAGGAAGTATTTATATAAATACAGACATATTTAAATATTGTACTACGTTGTAAATCAATTAATACGTTTGAAACCTTTGGATAATAATAATTAAATCATTGTTTCACAATTCGATCCTACGTTAGATTTATCTATTCTTTGAACGAAAAACCACATCGATGCTGTAAGAAGAGTTAAATATGCTTAAGAGGTAGTCAGAATCCGTAAATCAAAGAAAAACAGACATTACAATGACCAAAAGACAAAGGATAAAAGTACAAACAACGATCTACAAAATATTACACATCAAAATTCAAGATCGAGTAACACGAACCCCACTAAAAAGCCAGGGTGAACTGAGGTGCCCCAGAAGAAGGGTGATCAGTTCCTGCTCCACTAGTTAGCGAGCTGGATACGAGTGCGGTAGAATCGTGGGTTCGATCCCGGGTCTAACCAAAAACTTTAAAATTGTTTTATTCTGTATCTTTGCAAAAACGCAACATTAAAAAATAAGAGCAAATCTTAGTCAGCTCTCGCGTCAAACCAAAAACATTACAATTGACGCTTGCTGGTTTCTTTGCTTATAACACAGCTTTAAGAAATAAGATCAAAGACTAGCTAGTTAGCTTATAGTCGTGATATTGTGTCCGAGTGGAGTGACATGTCTACGTGTGGACTGCTGTTAGCTCTATAATCGTCCAACTCTGAGTGTCGGTATCATCAAACAGTGCCTTGTTCTCGCCATGAAATTGCTATCAAATTGATCTCTTGAACTGTTTACCCTTCCGGAGCACCTGAGTTCACCTCCGGTTTTGAGTGGGGTTAGTGTTACTCGATCTTTAGTTTGATGTGTATGTTTTATAGATCGTTGTTTGTCCTTTTGTCATTTTGTTTTCGATTTACGGATTCTGATTACCCCTATGGTATTTTCAAACTCTTCATAGATACGCTACAGATAATCGACACTTTGTTCCTGGTTTATTTTTAGATATTGTTACTTGTTGTAAGCTGTAAAATCAGAATGTCATCAAACTGGAAAATGTCAGTAACTTAATTGTAACACAATGTAGTGTTCATAGTGTTGTGTAGGAGAAATGACTATAAACATGAAGGTTAGAGTATTATATTATGACATGCATTTCCAATCAATGTTACTGCCTTACACTTAAAATACATAAACTTGATTTTACCTACTAGTATTAGATTCGAAAAAAATCATGGAGGTAATAGTTTGTATATAGTTTTAACATGAACAACATTATTTTTGTTGCGTGTATCACTTGCTACATCATGGGATATACATTTTTTAAAAGAAAATAATGTTACTGTTGTCAAAGCTATTTAGACACTTTGGTTTATTGCTACCAAACATTTTAAGATTATTTGGCTTTCTCACATTTCGATATTGACCGTACCTGATGAAGGGTCTTTCAGAAACGCATCTTGAGCACTAAATTCGATATCTACGTTATTAATGTTTTTTTTTTACTATAGGTGTAATACCACTAAACATGGGTACCAGTCGAAAAGGATGTATGAGAAAGTAGTACGTAAACACAAAATGGATTCCTACATTGTTGGATAAAAACAAACCCTATTCGATACTGCAAAATACTGAATGTCAGCAGAAACCTACAGATTTTAGAATAATTTTAAGCACATATTTGATATCCTTGAGATTTAAAAAAAAATGATTGCAATGGAAGGCAACCACCTGAATTTGTGTTAAATCGAAAGTGAAAGTAGGATTTTTGACGGTAGACATCTTCGGACTGTCTGTTATTTCTTATATGCAATTAAATGTATGTTGATTTTCGGAGTTGAGCTTCCAATTAGGTACCCCTTCCATGAGATATGGGTGTCGCTGAGATTAAGCTTAAGATGAATCCTGTATGAAAGCTCAAAAAGATTATATTTAACATAGAAGGCTATGGAGAATTCTTTAGTGGTATTACTCCTACATACAAACTATGGCTTCCATTAACAATTTCCTAATTAACCCATGATCAAATTAAAATACAGTGAAACATGTCTAAACAGAACCTCTTTGGGACTAAGTTTTATGTTCGGAATAGACAGTTGTTCGGTTTATACAGGATAAATTAACTAAAATGTTCTACAGTGGGACTTTATTTAAAGTTCGGTTTACACAAGATTCTGGTTTATTTAAATTTCGGTTTATACAGGATTCTGATTTATATAAATTTCGGTTTATACAGGATTCTAGTTTATTTAAAGCTAGGTTTATACAGGATTCTGGTTTATTTAAAGCTAGGTTTATACAGGATTCTGGTTTATTTAAAGTTTGGTTTATACAGGATTCTGGTTTATTTAAAGTTTGGTTTATACAGGATTCTGGTTTATTCAGGGTTCGGTTTTGGACATGTTTCAGTATAATAAATAATCATTTGTTTATTGTTTATTGTCAGGTGAGCAGTATTTCAGCTATGTGTAGCATGACAAGAACAAGTATACAAATAATAAATCATGTAGACAATAGATGGCGCTGTAATGAGCCAATGGACAGAGTTATAATTGGTGTCACATGGCAAAAGGGAGATAATGGATTGGTTGGTAAATCTAACCTTACAATGTGTCATAAATGATCATTCAAAACACATTTTGTCCATTAGGAGATGATACATGTTGTCTAACGTGCAAAGAGCGTGAAATTCCTAAAGTTGTTTGTCAATCTATTGTGTCTGTAAGGTACGCATGGTCTATATTTTATTTCACACCTACAAAGTATGTTCATTATCATTAGCAACCACTATGAAGACGTGTTATTATTTTTACACTGAATCACCATGGGTAGCTGTACTTATATATGTAAATATATATATTTTGTCTTATATGTATACTGTTAACTCATTTTATTCACTTTTTGTTCTCTATTTGTCATAATCATGCGAATCATTGCTTCTTTTTTTTTTGTATTGATTATACTGCTCTTTATTTGCGTCTTAATTGACAAACAAACTGATTCTTATTCTTCTTAACTTAGATGCAAGTCATTCATGTAAGACATACAATGTATGTTGCCCGACTCCTGTTTCTTTTTCTTTTAAAGTAACTTAACAATATTTGTATTACGTGCGCATTGGAATACTTGCATATTAGAGAGTCGTTGCCTCTTCTGAACCACACAACAACCTCTGCAAAAACTATGAAATCAATGAGACTATAAAGCAGTATTAGGTGCATTACATTTGGTTGGCTTCTAATGAGTGGTCTCTGAATAATTGCGGATTACAGATGTATACCCTCCTCTGGACCACAATGAATATCTCTGGAATACTCCAGAAATCAAAGTGTTCAAAAACGTAAATAGCAGGTGCACGACATTAGTTCTTGTAAACCAAAATGTGCATGTTTGGTTGGCGTCTGCAGAGTGGTTTATAGGAAAACGTGGATTAAAGATGTGTACCCACCTCTCTTTTCCACCCGTGTTTGGTTCTAGGAAACTCCAGAAATGAAAGTGGGAAATAATAAATTAGCAGGTGACCAACGTCATTTCATTGAAATTAAAAAGTGCAAATTTGGTTGACTTCAGTTTTAGTTTAAACATATTTTATATGTTCAAATATGCAAAAATGATAAGAAACAAGTTAAACAAACTTATGAAGTCTTCTCCTATATACAATAAGTTACAACATTATTTGATAGAGCATGCATGCATATGAATATGTATTACATTAATATGTGTAAATTGAAGAACAGAGAATGAAGAAAGGAATTAGAGAAAGAGAGAGAGAGGGGTTGGTGGTGATGGTGTGTGTGATTGTTCATTTGGTGAACCACTTAAACAAGAAACCTTTCAGACCTCTTTATATATTCAAACACGTGCTTAAAAATAATTTCGTTATGTTCATTTGAAAGAATAGGATTACCACTGGTTAAAAGCTTGAGGTCTATAGCACAGTCATTAGGTAGCCAGCTGAGATTGTGAAACAATTTATATCTCATATTTGCATAATGGGAACAATCAAAGAAGAAGTGATACGAGTCTTCACGGTTGGCCCCACAACGACAAGACGGATCTGAAACTATATTTATTTGAAACAAATCATAATTTAAGAAAGAAGCAAAACATCGAAGTTGGGTTAATGCAATATTAAGTTTTCGAGGTCCAATTTCGAAATATTTAGGAACTTGTCTAATATCTTTCTGTTTTCTTAATTCAGTTTTAAATTTTGCAATAGATTCTATATTTCGAAGAGATGGATTTAAGCTATTCCATTGACGTATTGTTGAGGGAATAAATGAGTCACAAGTAATCGATAATCTGCAAAATGGTATTATTATACCACTTCCATTTTCACCTATAATATTTCATCAAAACGTTTGTATGCAAAACCCCTCCACAATTTAAAGAGGAATTCTTCAAAACTTTGCATACTAGCTTATAACTATATGAAGATCCATATATCGTATTTTAATTTGATCAGACTAATTTTAAAGGAGTACCAGTAATTCACCTTGTTCAAATTGTTGTAAACTATTTCATCAAAAAGATTGTACATAGAACTCCTCTAGCTTCTACCATACATTTTAATTGGGAATTACATGGAGTATTTCTCATAAGATGAAAGAATGTGGTTTGGAGACATTTTTGTGTTTGTCAAATATAACCTTTCAATATTGATAAATGTTTGTTACCTCTTCTACCAATAAAGCTTGGAGTTCCTGTTTACAGTCATTCAATCTCATTTTGTATGTGTCAAATATAACCTTTAATATTGATAGATGTGTTCCCTCTTCTACCAATAAAGCTTGGAGTTCCTGTTTACAGTCATTCAATCTTCTTTTGTATGTGTCAAATATAACCTTTAATATTGATAGATGTTTGTTACCTCTTCTACCAATAAAGCTTGGAGTTCCTGTTTACAGTCATTCAATCTTATTTTGTATGTGTCAAATATAACCTTTAATATTGATAGATGTTTGTTACCTCTTCTACCAATAAAGCTTGGAGTTCCTGTTTACAGTCATTCAATCTCATCCTATCAGCACTATCTACAACCCAAATTAATCCATCAGTACTCTCAAAATAATTCCTCCAATAGGATCGTAGAGATTTCTGGCCTCCAACATCCCAGATATTCAGTTTAAACCTAGATGGAAAACACAATTTATAATTCTGTTAATTAGAGAAAAGAATCAATTATCAGATAATTTCAGAATTTATCAAAATAGTCCTAACAACAATGTTATTATGTATCAGGTAATGTTCTTAATGATTCCATGATATCTTGTGTGAGTTTTTTTTAATACATGACATTCTCAATTTTCAAGTGTAAACAATGAACATGTTATTTTAAACAACTGCTATTGTATTTAGATATTCTTGGATTCTCAACACAAGAGTGATCATAGCTGTAACTCTTCCTTTCCAGAAGATGTTTCCACTTATGACAATATTTGATACAACAGGCTCAGTTCACTCACTCGGAGACTACAATTGTTCATCTGTTTTTTCTTCAGATTACTGAATTTGCTCAATTGAAAATAATTTATCAGTATTGAGATATGCTATAACACATCTTATAAAAATTGAAGTACCCATTTTCACTGGGGTAAAGCTGATGGCCGTAACTGCAATTACGGTCATCCCAAGATGGCGGACGTGGAATCCGGTAAGAATCTTTTTTGTCGATTATATTGTTTCTGTAATGTATTTTAAATGGCACATGCATTGGTACGATAGTAATCTATGAACTTATCACAAGGAAATCACAACTTACGACTGAAAAATGTATATGAAAGAGAAAATCTGATTTAAAAAAATCGCTAAGATGACCGTAACTGAAAACTGAGATGACCGTAATTGTAGTTTTCAGTTACGGTCATCTTAGCGATTGTTTAAAATCAGATTTTCTCTTTCATATACATTTTTCAGTCGTAATTTGTGATTTTCTTGTGAAAAGTTCATAGATTACTATCGTACTAATGCATGTGTCATTTAAAATACATTATAGAAACAATTTAATCGACAAAAAATATTCTTACCAAATATCATGTCCGCCATCTTGGGATGACTGTAATTTACAGTTACGGTCATCAGCTTTATCCCAGTGATATTAAAGTATTTTTACACTTGTCTGCATTTCAGAGAAAACAAGCAAATCTTCATGTGTATTCCATTTTAAAATATTTAAGAATTGAATGCATTCTTTTGAAGTTTCATTGGGGTATGAAAGCGTTGACCGAAGTACATTTTCAATGAACCGCAGTAGCGCTTCATGTTGAAAATGTGCTTCGATCAAGGCTAGCGGTTCATTGAAAATGTACTTCGGTCAACGCTTTCATACCCCAATGAAACTTCAAAAGAATGCATTCAATTCTTATAATTATATTTAAATCACACCAAAATTTAATATAGCAGTGATTGGGATTACCTGCGTCATAGTCGCATTACCCGACGAAATGGCGCATTCGTTTTCTGATGAAGTCAGACGTACATACAGCCGAACTGTTCTGTCAAGACTGCACGGACATAGTCCCATTGAAACAAATTTAATCCCAATCACTGATATAGTTGAATTTTTCGTTGTGAATTTTATTTGTGTTAGATTATTTGCTGTTGGAAATTACTACGCCATTGATTGTTTACATCTGACGTCGTAGTGGAGGCACGTGCAAGTTCGGGTTTGAGTTTCATTGGGATATGAAACATTTCTTTTATCATCATGTGACCACTTCATAACCAATCATATTGTAACATTTCAATGAAAAACGGAAGTAATGTAATTATTGTACCATAAAATACTTGTATAATTTTTTTTCTATGGCAATTATAAACAAAGAAGCATTATTTTTAAAACAAATCTGATATTTTTTGACAGTTGTAAAGGAACAAGTTTAATTTACATGAATTGAAACAAAAAAATACAACTCTTAGAATAATTAAACAACAATCAATCAATGAAATCACTATTATCATTAGAATATTATTTATAAACAATATGGTCTTACCCTTTATGTTCTAATGTTTTAATATTAAATCCTAGGGTTGGTGAAATAGTATCAATATCTTCTCCATTAAACTTTTTAAGAATGGTTGTTTTTCCAGCATTGTCCAATCCTCTGTTGAATGTTAAGAATTATATTAACTCATCCTGTCATTATCATAATATTATATTAAATTACATCCACGCAGTACTAAGCGAATCTCCAAGATACAAAAATGTACCAGCAGACCCAGACTATTAAATTGTCAGTTAAATATTTAGTGCACGAAGAATAAAAGCATACAGTAGGTATACAGGGGTCATCCCAAAATGTCTACAGGTAAATTTTGGCTAATTAGGCATTTTTTTCCCAAAATGTCTACAGGTAATTTTCTTATGTTACATTTGTACTTAAAATATTTCATGAGTTGCTGTATTAAGTACCATGATATAGCTGTGCAATATGATGAAAAATATAGTTTTCTTATATTGTTGGTAGTCTTTTGCTTGATTTTTTTCTTATATCAAACATGTGCACAAGCTGAGTATTCAAATGAGTAAATAGTCAAAACAGTTGTCTTTTTGAAATAGTAATTAGACATTTCACATAAACAATTATCATGATTATGCTATCCTTTGATTTTTATTTACTTTTACAAATAAAAAGTAAAGTTATCTTTAATGAGGTTTGATTAATTAAAAATGGCTACCTGAATGTCTAAATGTTGTGTAAACATTTCAATTGTCAAATAGTTGTAAGGCATTAATTTATTGTATAAACATCTAATTTTATATGGAAATTTTATA
>MJUT01062513.1:85789-101612 GCA_002080005.1 Gigantidas platifrons | reverse complement strand
TTCCATTACGCAATGGATAAACGGTTGTACTTTGAATCGTTGGAGGAATTAAGTCACAAAGATACCTGGGTGCATTATTATTTTGAATATTATAAAACATTTGTAATTTTCTCCTTTTTCTTCTTTCTGTCAATGATTCCCAGCCTAACTCTTTATAAATTAGAATGGAACTAGCAAATATTGGAAGACCAGTAACGATTCTAGCAGCCTCAAGTTGCAACTGATCAAGTTTATAAGAATTTCCAACTCCACAATTATCCCATACTTCACTAGCATATTCAAAAATTGGTCTGATATAAACTAAATAGAGTTTCTCTAGATTTTTCCTGGAAAGTTTATATTTTAACTTTCGAAGAACATTCAGGTGTTTGTAAATACTTGATAATATATTTTCTATATGTGTATTCCATTTAGCATCGCTGCTGAATGTAACTCCTAAATGTTTATGAGAATTTGTAATTGGAATAGTTCTTCCATTAAATGTAAAATTTAGTTCTGGAATTTCCGTATTTGAAAATAGCATAATTTCTGTTTTATCCGGGTTAAAAGACATCAACCATTTCTTTGACCATTCATCCAGCTCTTTCAAGTCGTGATCAATCACAGTTTTTATCTGTAATTCATCATGACTGGAATAGCTGAAGGAAGTGTCGTCCGCAAAAAGTCGGCTAAGAGAGATTAGATTCTCAGCAATATCGTTAATATACAAAATAAATAATAGAGGACCAAGTACTGAACCTTGAGGTACACCAGCTGAAACATTGCAGAGTGAAGAAGATGAATTGTTTATTACTACCCTCTGTTGTCGATCTTGCAGGTAACTAGAGAACCAACTTAATAAATTGCTATCTACACCGTATGATTTAATTTTGTGCAACAACCCTTTATGCCAAACTTTGTCGAACGCTTTAGAAAAATCACAGAAAACAAAACAGCTAATTTCCTTTTTTTCTAGTGAATTTAGAATGCAGTTGTACATTTCTAATAGTTGGTGTACGGTTGAATATTTTGGGAGAAAACCAGATTGATATTCATAAATTAACTTGTTTCTTTGCAGATGGTTAAAAACATATTTATAGATAACACGTTCCATTATTTTTCCAACACAGCTTATGAGAGATATAGGTCTATAGTTAGACGGTAATGACTTGTCACCTTTCTTAAATATAGCAATCACATGTGCAATCTTCCAGCTGGTTGGATATTTACATTGTAAAAGAGATTTATTAAAAATTATTTGAAGAGGGACTGCTATTTTTCAGGACATAATTTTAACATTTTGTGACTGATTATATCAGGTCCCGACGCTTTATTAGGATTTAAAATTTTTAAAATATCAACAATCTCATCTGTTGTAATGACTATGTTTCGCATAAAATTATTGGTCCTATGTTCAATATCTGGAAGAGGAATATTGGCATCTTCCAAAGAAGATATAAAACTAAAATATTTATTTAGTAATTCACACTTCTCGTCGTCTTCGTAAACTACCTCATCTAGTCCTTCATCCTGAATTATATTTTGGAGAGGGGGTATACTACTACATCCTTTATTAGACTTAATTAGCATCTTCATTATTTTCCAGTAAGTTTTTGGATTTGATATATTTTCTAAGATTAAAGTATCTAAATTTTGTTCGAAATGTTCTTTAGCTGTCTTTTTTAAATTATTAACTTTGTTTCTCTGTTTCTTGTATTTGTCGATATCTGATTGTTTGTTATATTTTTTTGCTGTCCTACGAATACGGTCTCGTTTTCTAATTTCTCTTCTGAGTTCACTATTAAACCATGGTCTATCGCTATTACGTACAGTGACCATTTTGGTTGGAATGCACTCCCTTGCGACTCCGAGGAATGTGTCGGTAAAGGTATTACACATTTCATCAACATCCTCCAAGTCAGACAGTAATGCATTCCAATCGACGGTATCGAGTTTGCTTGAAAGATTTCCATGGTCAGTTCGTTCATATAACCATACTTCTCTTTGAAAAGATCTGGTTTGAAATTTAGGACAGTCTATAAAAAATATTGATGCATCATGATCACTAATATCAGACGGGACTTTCAAAACATCAGAATAAGAATAATGCACAGAATCGCTTATTATAATAGGGTCAAGTAATGTACTGCTGTGTTCCGTAATTCTCGTGGGCTTTTCAATAACATTCGTCAAATTAAACAAATTCATGGTGTCAATCAATTTATTATTACGAGAAGAAAATAAATCTGAATTCAGGTCACCTGTTAGTATTATGTTTTGATTAATCTGATAACCCATCCCTATAGCATGATTAAGTCGTGTCCAGTAGTCGGCGTCTGTCCATTCAGGTCTATATGTACTACATAATAAAAACCTTGTACCTTTACCTTGTATTTCTACCCAGATGGATTCATCAATGTGATTTTCGAGTTCGTGCTTACGGATAACTGAAATATAATCTTTGGAGTAAATAAGTAGACCCCCGCCTGCATTGTTGCGATCTTTACGGATTATATTTTTTGAAAAGGAATCAATCTCAATATCATTATTACTGATGTTTGGATGTAAATGTGTTTCTGTTACAGCAATAATATCAAATTCGTCAGTGAAATTATTAAGAAAATCTAATTTATTCCGCGCACTGCGAATATTTATGTTACATATTGAAATGGAATTATCACTAACACTTGAATGATTATCTAATTCTGGACCTGGATTAACTTCAACGTTACCAATGATTAGGATATATTGTAATACAAACAACAGAAAAACAATGTCTATATTAGGATTTAGGCTTTGAAGTAGAGAGAGCGAGACGACGAGAAATGTACATCGAAAATTAGTAAGTAGTATTTCTTGATAAGTATATACAGGAAAATTAAACGGTCTACGGTTTCCCTTTATGCGTATATGAAATAGTCCGATGGCTGCCCTGTAGTCATCGATACAGTTACCCATTGGGGTTTAATATTATACAATTCATTTTACAGGCGCAATCCATCGAGTAATTTACAACTTGAACACCACACACATCATCACATAATTGGACACATAATTTGAAAGAAAAAGATAGAGAAGGAAAACAAATAAACAGATTTATATAAATAATAAACAGAACACAATAAGTCATTTTCAAAATGTGAGGTATAAATGAAATTTATACTGAAATGGGGATATATTTCATAATTACCGTTTAAATTGGAAAACATGTCGTTCTACAATTTTTGTCAGAAAAGAATCGAATCGTTAAACAAAACAAACAAAAATGGAATTTTCGGAGGAAACCCAAGTTCAAAACAATGTTAAAGTTGATAACACAACTGTCATATCACCAGCTTGAATTATAATTATAATAATGATAAAATAATAAACCTGTGATTAATTATATCGTTGTTGTAACTATAAAAACCTCATTCTATGGAAATGACTTCACAAATTGACAAACATTGATCGATATAAGACATTACTCCCAACACAAACGCAAACACAAGTTAACATTTTTGAAACACAATAATTAACTAGTATGTACACAATCAATAATAAACTAATTTTAAATTAAACATATTTATAAAAGTTTATGAAACTGATAAATAAACTGTTCAACCTGCAGCAGTAAATCCGACACATTAACAGTTTTGGCATATAGTAACTAGATATCTCCATTATGGGAAAGTATATATTTATATATGTATCAATTTAGGCATACTATTTTTTTTAATAAATTGACATGGTTCGTTTTTCAATCATGTATTTACAAATCGTTCTACCTTAAGGAGTAGTTAGATTCAATGTACAATTTTGAGAAAGCCCCCAAATGTACACAATATCTATTGGCTGAAGTATGATGTCCTTGATATTTATTGGGGCCATCATTAGGTATTAAAAAAAAACCACACACAAAAAAAAAAAAAACAAAGCAAAACAAAACAAAAACCCCGCATATATCAAAACACATCTTATTTTAAACAAGAAACCTGTCAGTATTTGTGAATCATAGTGTGTATACCAACAATATTAACTAATAATATAGTCTATATGAAATATATTAGAAACATTTATAGAAATAACAGTAAGTATATGTACAACCAGTAATAATAAAAATAAATCAGAGACATTGATAATTTTAACATTATGACAACTGAATACCTCCTTAATTGGTAAGTAGATATTTATCTATGTATCAGTTTGACAAATCTTTATCACATTCATATTTTTTCTACGAATATATATATATATAAATCTGTTAAGAGTCGTGGATTCATTGTACACCTTTGAGAAAGTCCCCAAACTGTCAGATTAAACATATCATGCGTACACAATTTCTATTGGTTAGGTATGCTATTTATTGAGGCCATCATTGGGAATTATATATATAAGTATTTAAAAAAAAAAGGCGTGTATTTATAAGCACATACCAGAAAAATTTACTTTTCATAACAAGCTTATGAGAACGTTTTAATAAGTTTTTAGAACCATAAGACCGACATTTCTTGACCAGATTTTACACGGTGATATATTGAACATTACAATTATTGTTAAGCGAGAAAAAAATAGGCATTACATAAGTGATGATTGTTTTACAGTGACAATTTTACAAAATAGAAAAGCATAAATAATTCAACGTTAGTCCCGGTTAGAATCGATTGGCTCCGAGTCTTCAATGTCAGTTTGAGTTTCAGGACGCGAATGTTCTGGGCCCCTATCAAAGACGGATGGGCAATCCTGATTATTTTGTCTGGATTGACGTTGAAACCTGCACTCGAGGGATGCAATGTCATCGAAGTTTGTTATTATTTCCTTTCTACTGGTTTCAGTCCTTTTGACAAATATGCGGCCATCGGAGGTCCAGTAAGCTTGTATTTGTTTGTCAAACTTCAATTGCGCTAGTCTCTTGGTAAGAGTTGTTCGATATGGTGTTAGGTTTTCTGTAATGAATATACCATCAGGGTTGGCACGGAGAGATTTCTTGTTAGTGTAAACTAGATTTCTGATGCGGTATGACAGAAAGCGGACTATTACTTGACACTTGCCGGATTTGGCCCTTCCAATGACATGACTTCTTCCAATGTCATTAATGGTCAAGTTCACACCTGGTAATGTATTGCAAATATCCAATATCAAATCGTCGGTGTTTACTGGATGAATAATTCGGCCCCGTTCATTGACTGGTACTTTGATGTTATGAAAGCGCAAACTGGTGCGGCGGGAATATTGTTCTTGGCTTTCGAGACGAATTTCTAACTCGCTCATTTTTTTATGAAGAAATTGAAGTTCAGCTTCATGTTCACCTATTGCTAACGACTGATCTTTAATGGTTCGCTCTAATGTGTTGATTTGGATAAATTGCTTACAAATCTTTTGTTCATGGTTTTCAATAGTTTTTTCCTGCTTATGGACTATTTCTTTTAAAGGATTTATATGAGTCGAAACACATGCTTGTATTTCTGATTCTATTAATGTAGAAATAATTTCGCCAATTTTTTCTGATAATACCGGAATTATTCTATTAAGGACATCAGGACTTGTAAGGGCCTCAAGAACTTTGTCTGTAATGTTTTTTCTTGATACCGGGGTCTTCTTGATGGTGTCAAGATCACGCAGATCTCCGACAGAATTTCGACGCCGTATTTGTCGAAAATTTTGTGTTTGAGTGGCTGGCAGAGTATCAGGGCTGTCTGGATTTAACCTTTTATTAGAGGAACGAGTTATTGATGCATTAGGCTGAGAACTGGTATTTAAAATTTCAGAGTTGTTGTCATTGTTTACATCTGTGGGGGCGGCCATTTCACCTTCCATTTTGACCTCTGGTCAGTGAGTTGTTGTTGACAATGTTTACAATTGTAATAAAGTCATTTATATTGCCTAAAACACTATGTGCAGCACAATTATATGCAATACTCTGTGATGTAACAGTGTGACAAGTTTTGACATTAAACGTTGCAGTTATCCATCATAATATCCCCATTTTTTCAGAGAGCTCAATTACACGTACATTACTGACGCATGCTGGTCTTTGACTTCAGTCCAATGGTCTATGGGGGAGGTGTGGATTAGATAATTATACTATGGGGGAGGTGTGGATTAGAGAATTATATGTTTGGCTCAGGGACACTCCATAAATAAATGTGATAAAAATAAGATATAATGTTCGTAATTTTATATCCTTTAAATAGAAAATTTTCAAATTTGGTTGGAATCAGTTTAGTGGTGTATGAGGAGTTGTGGTGTAGGGATAATGCTGTCGATGGTTAGTGACCCCCTATATGTTTACACTTCTACGCAGTCTATTAAAAAATACGGCTTATTATACACCGAAGTACGAACCCCTCCCCTACTGTATCACAATATGGGTAAGTCAGTATATTTTGAAAGAAAAAAGAAAATTAAAATAAAGAGAACTATACAACGGACACAGAGCTTGTCTTAAAAGATCCACAAATGAAGAAACAATTGGGGTACGAAACTCAATTAAAACTTATTAAACTAAGGGTTAGAGTTATGGTGTTTTATGCCACTTTCAACAATATTTCAATTATATCGTGGCGGTTAGTTTTATTAGTGGAGGAAACCAGAGTACCCGGAGAAAACCACCGATCTGCCGCAAGTCACCGACAAGCTGTATCTCATAATGTTGTATCGAGTTCGCCTCGCGAAGAGCGGGATTCGAACTGACCACTTTAGGGATAATAGGCATTGATTACATAGGTAGTTGTTAATCCAACTACTACACGACCACGACGGCCCCTCGAATTAAGCTAAAAATCACACAAGGGAGAACACGAATTACCACAAAGGACAGAATATCAAGTTTATCTTCTGAAATTCTTTCTAAAAGGTCACGTGATAATGAAACAAGTTTTAACGAATACATGTGAGGGATATATAGGACCAACTTTCCACAATAACCTTTAAGAAACCATGTAAAGGGTACCTTGCTACAACAAGTTTGAACAAATAAACCAATGTTTTCTAAAAACGATCTTTCGAAAACCAGCCCGAACAAGTAAATCCAAGGTACGCTTGGTCGAAGTAAATATTAGTTAATAGGCCAAGTTTTCACAGCTAGTTTGAGGAAACTCTACTACATGCATAGAACTCAATAAATATGAAACCTGTCTGTTTAAGTTGAACAAGAAATGTCATTTACATGTATGTTATGTGTCAGATCTTTTTATTTTGTATATACATTTGTATGTATATATTAGTAAGTTTATTAACTTCGCTGGCTCCTTAACGGACCTCGAACTACTTTTTACTGTAAACATGACGAAGTGCTCTGAATTCTAATTTGATTATTAGTAACTTGCTTTATTTAAAGCAATGTAGAATGATTACTTTCAATCAAACAAGATTACATATTATATGCCCAGCTAGTATGGACATAAATTGAATATGAAATAGTGAGTTAAGAAGGTTAAGAGAAAATCTATACAACATCAGAACGAATTTATTGCTAGAAAGTAAAAAATCATATCGAGTTATGACTAGATATTAACTAGGGTCAAAGTTGAAGTCGTAAGTCATTCTTCCTCGCGTTAGTATTCAGACTGTAACGTTATCTTGACGTTAAATCGATGTGGCAGAGACGTTTGAACTTCATTTCCCATGTTTCCTTTGTTTCTGAATGAAGAGTGTCTTAAAGGGAAGTAAATCAAATTATTATTTCTAGAAATAAAACAATCATACTTATGTTAGAACGAAGAACAAATAAGCAATTTATTATTTGTTGTTGAAACACCGTACGTACAAGAATGACTTTTGATCAATTTGTTCAAGAAGATTGCGAATATCATTGAAAAGGAAATTGGGATTTATTTCAAATTCCGAATCGTTTATGTATAAGAAATATTTGCATATGTCATTCGTTCGTATAACTAGCTAGTCGTCCCCAATGGCGAATACAAATTTTATAAGAGTACAAAGAAGCTGAAACATTGAATTGAAATAATTAAGTCATAGCATTACAATTGAATACAATATACTATAAATAAATAAAAATATATGTATGTTCTACGCTGGAACATAATTTGATTTTTTTATATATTAAAATGAAGACACTATTGATTAGTTCTTGTTTAATGCTACTTATTGTTTATGACAGCTATAGTCATGACAAGGACAATATTAGGATAAATAATTATGATAGGTAACCTAGTTGTATTTTGTGAGTGTGTGGGTCAATGGACATATGATTTTGATTTCCACAAGTCAAATGGGTATGATCCAAGTTATCTCCCTTGCTACGGACAACCAATGGTAACTCCTATCACGATGTTGCTCATGTGGAGCATCTGTAGGTTTTTCGTTCGTGTAAAGAGCGTGACATTCCCCACAAATGAGTTATTTTATTGGTGGAGGAAACCGGAATACCCGGAGAAAAACCACCGACCTGCCGCAAGTCATTGACAAACATTATCACATAATGTTGACTCGAGAACACATCGCCATGAACGGGATTCGAAACCACTACATTGTACTTTAGTAGGGATAGACACTGATTACACATGTAGTTGTTAATCCAACTACCATACGATTATGACCACGGCGATCCCCTGTCAAGCTTAAAGTTTGTAGTTACATGAACAACGTAATCATAGAAACACAGGGTCTGTATAAACATGGCGACCCTAACCTTAATGTTCTACTGGTCATTTACGTATGATAGAGGTACTATTATTATAACTACTAATATTATCATGATAATTATAATATGCTATGTTCTTCCTCGCATTATGATGACCTATTAACTACCCTCAAATAATGGATGACTAATCTATATATTTAAGAAGACAATGACTCACCAGTACTATAGTAATTTAGCCATGTCAAAATCCTAATACTTAAATGTCAAAATTGATAATGAAATTTTTTTTAATCAATTTCTATTAAATATGCAAATAAATCCGCCAATTATATCCATTAAATAAATACATATCTAACGTTTCAGTTGTATGTAAAACGTATATCAGATAGATAGACTTGTTTGTTTGATGGTGCTTAACGCCACTTTCAACAATATTTCAGTTATATCGTGGAGGTCAGTTTTATTGCTGGAGGAAACTCAAATACCAGGAGAAAACCACCGACCTGTCGCAAGTCACTGACAAACTTTATCACATACTGTTGTACACCGTACGACTTGTAGTAAGCGACATACACAAATGTTATGATCAAATAGATATACAGACAAAGTAGGGATAGTGGGAATTGTATTTGAATATGGGTCTCCGGTTATAATTAAACGTATCGGGCTATCTCAGCTTCAATAAAGTTATATGAAATTGTTATTGATTTTGTGCAACCTATATAAATTTATATATGCTGTACTTCTATAATTGGAAAATTTAATAAGGTAATAGAGTTATAAGATATCTTCTAGGGATAATAGAAATATTATACTATTTAATGGGTTTTCACAAGTTGCTATAACTGAGAATTATATTTACCGAGGCCATAGGGATAGGTCAATATCCATTTCTTGACTTCAAAGTTGTTACAAGCGTGAATTATATTTACCGAGGCCATCCGACGGACGAGGTGAATACCTATTTCCAATTTCGAAGTTCTTACGAGCGAAAATTATATTTACAGAGGCCATCGGACGATGTGAAAATCTATTTTCCAACTTCGAAATTGCTAAAAGTGAGATTTATATTTACAGAGGCCATATTGTGAGGTGAATACCCATTTTTTTTATATTGACACGTTTGACATACATGACGATTTTGAAGAATTTTCATAGGCAATAAATGGCTCTTAAGTATTTTGCATATTCCAGTTTCACCATTTGGATAGAAGTACATTGTCATGATTTTCTGACGAAGCTAGTGCAGAACTGATTCTCCGACAAAACCCCATGAAATATGTTAATTTGAAACAACGTATAACTTAAGAATCTTGTTAACGCTTTGTATTTAATGATACATGGTTTGGCGGCTGCACTGTGGAACCGATTGTCAATGTTACTCTTGGTATGGTGATTGATTCAAATTCAGAATTATAATTTTGACGTAGCAGAGGTCGTATGGTAGCCACCTGAAATAGATTGGTTCATTTCAGATAAAAAGCGTTATGGTACTTCCATAATATCTATTGGATCACTTCAAATGTGAGGCCTTACAGACCCCATGTAAAGTCTATTGGTTCACTGTAGATCACAACTGTAATTTTCTACTATTTTATTTCAGATTGAAGAATGTGCATTACCTGCCATTGAACTTTAAACAGTAAATTTGAATGGGATTAAATCCCAGTTGCATTTGAATATTTGAAACAGTTCTAGGGGTTAGAATTATGATGTTTAGCGCCACTTTCAACAATATTTCAGTTATATCCTCGTAGTTGGGGAATCTGGAGAATACCTGCGACTTGCGGCAATTCACGGACAAACTTGATGACATAATGTTGTAACGAGTACATCCCATTGTGAACGGGACCTAGGTAATAATTACAATCTTTTACGTTTATGTTGCTTGTCAGAATATTACTATTTCTGCTATATATAAACCTGTTTCTAGGAATATTAATTAACAATACTGTAACGTTCAAGTGTGTTAATGCATCACGTTGCTTCAGAGAATAAAACAAGTAAAATACAGAAGACGTCACGTGACATCGATTGATTGTGTTTTCTCAACAGCCTTTGTCAGGTGATAAAACGATCGAAAAAAATTTAAAATCAACAAACTTCTCATTTTATTTAAACAGCTTAAATTACACTGTTTTGTATCCAGAAGAAAATGAAGATTTGAAGAAATACTCATTTAATCTTAATAACGATCAATATCTGAGTCTTTGATATAAACGTAAGACGATTTAGCTTGATTTTTGATTTTTTTTCTTCTTTAAAGTATTGTCAAGCAGATTCTTAAGAATTTCTTACATTATATTTTTATTTGTGTATAAGATCAGAAAGATAGTTTTTTTAATCCACTATGACAGGCGGTTATGATTTACAAGTAAAACTGACAATTCTTTATCGCTCTCCGTCAGTTGATTACAGCGTTTGGGAGATTTTACGACAATTCGGCAAATTTTACGACAGCTCATTTCATGCGTTAATTTAACACTTGGACACAGATACATATAGGGAAATAATCGAACGAGATAAATCAATCATAGCTCTTAAGTGCACGCCATACTTAATTGAGAATCACTTCTTCAACGAATACTTAACTCTGCATGGCTGAAATTGTGAGGGGTCTAGACTTTGATCAGGTGACACATTCCCATAAGGACGTTAAATGATCTAGAGTTAAAAGACTAATTGCACTTTTGCCTTTTTACTAAGGATACAAAGAGATAGATTAATGAGTGACCACTGACCTTTATTGTAATGCCCAATAGTGTCTAACTTACATTAATTTTAAGAAAACATAGGTGGAAATATATTTAGAACCAAATCCAAAAAGATATAATAAATACTAAAAATCAACACGAGTACGAATACTAATATCAAAACTAAATTAAAGTGTTTCGGCAACGTCAAAAGGTTAAATAAGACCAATTTGAACAGGAATGCTATTAAATGAAATAATCCACCATAATACCAAAGCTACTTCCGGTATGTCTGTGTCATTTCTGTGTTTAAACATTCGGGGCTTAACAAAGGAGTAGTTAGTATTAATGTGGTTACTTGTATTGTCGACCAGTATTGCTTAACATTTAAAAATAATTTTTTTATAATGATGATCAACATATCCACGAATATTAACAAAATGAACAAATACCATTCACCTCAAATCAACACAACACAACATATGTTGATGGAAATCTAATGTCCTGGGATAGGTAGAAAAAGGTGCTGTATGGCATCGGCTAAAGGGATTTCTACATCCTCCAGATAATTATCTTCAACAGGAATACAGACACAAACAAACAATAAAGAGGACATATACCTCTTCTACTCAAAATAAACATGTAATCACAATAAATAAGGACAACATGAACAGTACAACAGTATGGTGGATGATCGTAGTGAACCGACTACTGGCTCAGAAGGTAGAATCTGTTAATGATATACCATAACTTTCAGGGTAATAATAACGGTTATTTCTAACAGATTCAATATCAGTAAGTCATCAATATTTAGAAACAAAGAAAGAAAAAAGAAAAAGAAAAGAAAGAAAACTGCCTCAAAGAGTCAACTTTTGTAAATTAGAGCTTTTACGGATATGATTTTATTTCAACGTTTATGACATTATGACATATAGTGGTAAAAAGCATTAACTTTGAAATGTTATTTTAAGGACACATGTTGGGCCCAAAGAACGAACGCCATCGGTGGTGTAATGGTTAGCGTACTCGTCTTGAGTGTGGTAGATGGGTTCGAGCCCCGATCGGGTATATGTGGATAAGGTGATGTGACGTTTATTGATTCAGTAAAGGATTGGTTTAGGGGTAGGGTTATGTTACACAGACTAAGCAACATGATCTCAACTAAAACGGTTTTAACTCGGGTACTCCAAAATGATAAGCAATTCCAGTCCACTAATAACACAGGTGGTGTTACTCTTCGAAACCAGTGACAGTTCATGAATGTGGAGAGGACGTGGTTGTGTTTGTTTGTTTGTTTATGGTGTTTATTGGTGGAGGAAACCAGAACACCTGGAGACAAACTTTATCACACAATGTTGCATCGAGTACACCTCGCCATGAACGGTATTCAAACTCACAATGCTAGTGGTGACAGACACTGATTTCACAGGTAGTTGTAAATCCAACCACCACTCGATCACGACCACGACCGATCCCTCGATTCAGTAGGCAAATTATATTTATTGATGAAGTGTATCTAAAAAATAGATTGACTTTAAACAGTTTTTGAGTCGACAATCCTCTCTTTTAAGATATGTACATGATATATATATCAGATCACGTTGATAAAAGCTTTATCAGATGTAGTGAAAACGACAAACTTTCTTATTTATTTTAATTTATGTTTGATTTTAGAGACCGACTTATTTTTTACTTTTTGGATTTTGTATAAAAATATTCTCACAATTTGAATTCGCAAATTCAAAAACTCGCTAAATGTATTAATAACCATATTTTTCGCAATATTTTGTTTTATCATCAATCCTCCCATTTTCGCTATTTATTACAATATATCATGATCTAGGATCGAACACCGTACCTTCTACACAGAAGGCAACCACTAGGACAACTAATTTAAAGGGGTGGTTTTCTCCAGGTACTCTGGTTTCCTCCACTAATAAAACTGATCGCCACGATATAACTTAAATATTGCTGAAAGTGACATTAAACACTATAAACCTAAACCTGATTTAAAGGAGATCTCAAATAGATCAACTAGCAGAGGGTGGTATTCAAATATCTTCTGATGCCTGCATAGCCAGGTCATTGACCTAATTTCGTTACATTATTACTATAACCAGATAAAGATTTTATAATGTTAATCAAAGTCAATTATCGTCTATAAGACAATATTTCCCGCCATCTGTCATCTTTATTAATTAAATATTATTAACAACATCATTGCATCATTTTATCACACAATATCGTAATACTTTTCTTCAGGTCTCCATACACAATGTACACCATCTGTATCCTCATTTGGAATTTTGATTTTCTCAGAAATAATCAGCTCTGATCAAATCAACAGAGAATAATACAGAACAAATCATAAATGAGGATATTTGAGTAAATCCAAGCAAACAGGCTTAGGAATTACCCTGAAACTAACAACTGTTGTCGCATAGATGATAAATATGATCGATTTCTATACAAAGTAGCTAAAACAACGATGTAATTCAAATGGTAGGAGTTGTTACCCTTCGTATTGCCTCTTACGTTTTCGTTGTTGTCAAATAATTATATATTACACAACTGCAATACAAAATCTTAAAATAACTAGGAAGAATTATATGTTTATTTTAACTTTTCTCTGAAGAGGTAACTATAGGATATCATGGCAAATATTTACCTCTTCTGAGAAAAGTTAAAATAAACATATAAATCTTGTTATAATGAATATTGTAATTAGTCACGTGGGATGCTATGACATTAGTACACCATATTAAAATTATTCGTTTGATAAGCACTTCCGGGAAAATTAAACTATTTACAGAATGATAAGTTTAATTCCTAGAATTCTACTTTTTACAGTTTAACGATCTCATAGTTCAATGAACTAAAAAAATCGTTCTATTAAATAAAATCCTAATACTAGTGCGATTTAATTATTCATAATGTTAGATAACACGCATAGTTCGTGAAAATTGAGAACAAATTCATTTAGATTACACGTAATACGTCAATTAGTTAACACAATTTTCCCATTTATTATCTACTTAACATATACGAATCAACTGATTGAAAGATACATATATGCTAAGCTTTGTGATAACAGAAGCATGACTGCATGCATTGCAATTAACAGTTAAATTATACACGAAAGGTGAAAAACTAATAAATACATGAATTGCAATGGTATATTTGATTATTCTGTGTAGCATTTTTCATATTTATGTACATGCTCTAGATTGACCAGGTGTACTCGTTAAACTGTATGTCAACATGAATGGCATGCATGCTCTAGACTGACCAGATGTACTCGATAAACCTTTATCTAAACATGAATCACATACAAGCTCCAGACGGACCAGGTACACTAGATAAACCTATCATATACATGCTCTAGACTGACCAGATGTACTCTATAAACCTTTATGTCAACATGAATCACATACAAGCTCCATATGTACCAGGTATACTCAATAAACCTATCATATACATGCTCTAGACTGACCAGATGTACTCCATAAACCTTTATGTCAACATGAATCACATACAAGCTCCATATGGACCAGGTATACTCAATAAACCTATCATATACATGCTCTAGACTGACCAGATATACTCGATAAACCTTTATGTCAACACGAATCACATACAAGCTCCATATGGACCAGGTATACTCGATAAACCTATCATATACATGCTCTAGACTGACCAGATGTACTCGATAAACCTTTATGTAGACATGAAACACATACATGCTCCAGACGGACCAGGTATACTTGATAAACCTATCATATACATTCTCTGGACTGACCAGATGTACTCGATAAACCTTTATGTCAACATGAATCACATACAAGCTCCAGACGGACCAGATGTACTAGTTAAACCTTTATGTCAACCTGAATCACATACATGCTCCAGACGGACCAGATGTACTAGTTAAACCTTTATTTATACAAAAATCACATACATGTTCTGGATTGACCATGGACACTATATAAACATGAATCAGATACATGCTACAGACGGACCAAATGTCGATTTCACAAAAAAGTCGTAAGTCTAAGATCAGTCGTAAGTGTGAATTTCAACCAATCAAAAGCTTGGAANATAAACCTTTATGTCAACATGAATCACATACAAGCTCCAGACGGACCAGGTATACTCGATAAACCTTTATTTATACAAAAATCACATACATGTTCTGGATTGACCATGGACACTATATAAACATGAATCAGATACATGCTACAGACGGACCAAATGTCGATTTCACAAAAAGTCGTAAGTCTAAGATCAGTCGTAAGTGTGAATTTCAACCAATCAAAAGCTTGGAAATCGCACTTACGATAACACTTACGATTAATCTTAGACTTACGACTTTTTGTGAAATCGACCCCAGGTGTATTCCTTAAACCTTTATACATTTGTATAAAGTAAACATGAATCACATACATGCTCCAGACCAACCAGGTGTATTCGTTACACCCTTATATAAAGTAAACATGAATCACATACAAGCTACATACCAACCAGGTGTATTCGTTACACCTTTATATAAAGTAAACATGAATCACAT
>MJUT01062513.1:68512-85642 GCA_002080005.1 Gigantidas platifrons | reverse complement strand
ACCAGGTGTATTCGTTACACCTTTATATAAAGTAAACATGAATCACATACCAGCTACAGACCGACCAGGTGTATTCGTTACACCTTTATATAAAGTAAACATGAATCACATTCATGCTACAGACTGACCAGGTGTATTCGTTACACCTTTATATAAAGTCAACATGAACCACATACCGGTACATATAATGGATAGAGCCCGATTATTCTAAACAGTGGGGAAAGTTATCCACTGAAACAACTGTGAAAAACCGAAATAATATTTCAATAAAAATAAATAATGTGTTAGTTATCCGCATTTGACGGTTGTAAGAAAAATTGGATGATATAAAAGGGAGATAACATGCAGCCGCAATTCGAAGAAGAACAGACAATACAATGTACAAAAGAGAAAATAAAAGACAACACTAACTAACAAATAGATTTTAATTCAGGTTCTCCGAAATGATAAGTAGACCCAGCCCCACTAGTGACATCAGTCGTGTTACTTTGTTAAAAATCCGATGATTGATAAGTCATGAATGAGGAGAGAACGTAATTCTTAGCTGTCCTTTACAAGGCAAAGTTTTCTGCAGAGCACCTGAGTTCATCCTCGGTATTTAGTGGGGTTCGAGTTTCTCGATCTTTAGTTTTATGTGTATGTTTTGTAGATCGTTGTTTTTCCAGTCATTGTGCTGTCTGTCCTTCGTCGATTTATGAATACTGATTACTCTTTGATATCTCCAAACTCTTCTTCATACTTAATGCTAGATAATTCTCGGTATCTGAGTCAGACGGTTAGGCTGACAATAAATTTCCTTCAGTGACATCAAACAGAAAATATATAAATTTACCAATAATACAGAAATATTACACCATTGATGTGTAAAACCAATAAAGAAATCAATGGATAGAAAAAGTTTCAGTGGAAAACTAGAACAAAATTAAAAAAACAACATATGAACAGATATTAGTATTATAATAGTATTATTAATTATCATGTTTAACGCCATCTTTTACAATATTTCAGCCATATTGTGGAGTGACATTCTAATTTAATGTATAAATCTTAGATTATATACATATAAACGTTAGAGAATACCGAAGGGGCAATCAAATTAGGACAATCTAGATAAACCTGCAACTATAGGTACACAAGACGAAGAAAAACGAACAAAAAACACAACACAACACAATATATATTACACAACACTATACATAAACAAACAAACATTAATCAGATATACAGAATATTAGGCATTTTGTTTTTGGGACTGACTTTATCACGGGGTATATCAGGTGAGCCAGAAATCGGTAATTTATAATTAACTTTCAAAAAAATAATCAAATGAATTCTTTAAAACGATAGTTTGATGGGATAATTTTTTTGCGGATGGATCTTGTTTTTTAAATGTGATTCGGTTCTGGCGCGCGAGGTTCATTCAAAAACTAGTTAACGAGGCGGCAAGATGTGTTTTTTTTTAACTATTTGACGCGTGTTATACATTATGATGGTTTTGTTGGATTGAAGTGTGTTTTGGAAATTATAATGTTCGAATATGCTACCGGTAAGTAATTTTTGTCATAAAAACTTGTGCTAAAACCGTATTGAATACGTTTCATTGAAATATTCTGAATGTAGGTCAAATCAATAAACATCCATAATAATCCCACTCGGAAGGCATTTAGATTTTATGTTATTAATTTTAGAAAGTTAATTACAGACACCGACACAAAGTCTGTCTTTTTACTAAGAATAGCAGATATGCATGTATAAATATATATATAGACGAATTTAGATGTAACGACGATATGATTGGAGGGGGGGGAGGGGTTGTTGTTATGAAATTATGTACAACAAATGTATATATTTGTATATCCAGAATACAGAAGTTTTAGTTGAGTCTCCCTCTTACTGATCAGTGCTATGTTGTATTAAATTTTTGCTCTTTTCTGTAATTGGATTGATTTCAATTTTAAATCATCATTAGATATTGCAGTGTTTTTATATAACAAACAAACAAACAAAACTATATGTGTCGTATAAGCCTAAGGATGTTCAATCTTTACAAAGTAGTTATTTCTTGGTTTTGACTGAGGGATGTTGATTATTCAAATAATATGGCCAAACGTTAAATGTTTTGTTTAAGATAGTAACGAAAATGACGTTGACCTTTTCCCGTATTATTGATTTTGATGACGCAACCAATCTTGTTTTTTTTAAATAAGTATATTCATGCGCGGTAGTTGACGCATGCCTAATTGTGGACTGACCTAATAATTTTGATATCACGTCAAAGTACGTTGAGATAAGCTTTATCAATCGACACACTTCAAAGGAAAACTACACAAATTACCGATAAAAATAAGACATGAGCCCTCCTACAAACAAGTGGGGGTATGGATAAACCCAACATAGTTTTGTATGCGGAAATTCGTGGCTTTATATTTATTAGATGATCTGTCATGAGAGCCATTTGTGAATTACTTACTATTCATATTTGACTCATATAATTTCAGCAGTGTTGCTGTATTATCACAATTAATTGTAGGTTACGATTAATAATGTAAGAATAGAAATTGTTTTTAAAAAATTCAATAGGAATTATTAAATATTAATATTAGCAATATGACTCTAATCATACATTTTATATATGATTCAAAAACAGTCATAAACAGGGTTTGAAGGATAAAAATTGAAATGTTTTGCGTGACCTTAGTGATAATGGACACTAATTATATGGGTAGATTTCAATCAAACTACAGTATGGTGCCAAAAGTATTCGCGCATGTAAAAAAATCCCTATATAATCAACCAAAACCATATTTTTTCAAAAAATTATTGTGAAGTCATTTCTGGATAGATATTAACATCGGAATTGTCTATATTTTGATTGTACATAATTTAAACATGATTGTTAATTTTGAGGATTTATTTTTAGTTGAAATATATAAGAAAATCAAAGTCAATTTTTATTTGTTGTGTTTAAATTATGTACGAATAAAAACAACTCACATAAACATAATGAGCAAATAAACAATCAAAATATGACAATTCTGAATGTCTTGGTTTAAAATTTTCAAAAATCTATCCAGAAATGACTTCACAATGATTTTTTGAAAAAAATATTGTTTTGGTTGATTATATAGGGGTCTTTTTACATGCTCGAATACTTTTTGCACCATACTGTACCATACGACGGCCACAACGATTCCTGTAATTCATGTTATCAAGACATTTAAATATGAGGAGCTTTAAGAGCTCACCAACAATTCATTTAGTGTTGCTAAATGTAAAGTTGTATTTCTATCAAGTTTAACCACTGTTCACAGATGTTTAGTCTTAAGTCTTTCAACAATCATTATGTGTCTAAGAAGAGTAACACAAAATACTTCTTATTAAAACAAATGTCTTGTGAAAGTCTTTGAACTTCAATATAAATGGTAAGCGCCACTTGTGTCATTTTCATTCGTATGAGGTTAATAATTTTCATGATCTTTCAAATATACTTAACCGTGTTATAACATTACAGTAGAAATAAGTCAAAACATGTACAACATAAATACTGTAATTAAAACACAGTACTTTGATGACGTAATGAGAACATGGTTATAACAATGTTAAAAGATTGAAGATGCCAAAGGGGTAATTAGGGGGTTAGAATTGTGGTCTTTAACGCCACCTTCAACAATATTTCATCTATATCATGGTGGTCATTGTTATGGGTGGAGGAAACCATGACTTTAATTTTAATCTATTACATTATTTAGAAACTGTGTAATTTAAACATAAATATATGAATATTTGACGTATTACTCCATCTTTAGTTTTATGTTTATGTTTTGTAGATTGTTTTTTGTCCTTTTGTCCTTTTTATTTTAGCCATTGTGTTGTCTGTTCTTCTTCGAAATACGGATTCTGATTACCTCCCTTTGGTATCTTCAAACTCTTCCTACAGAACATGTTAAACATGAAGATATGGTGGAAATGCAGTCGATATGGATTTTGATTGATTGATTGATTGATTGATTGATTGCTTGATTGATTGATTGATTGATTGATTGGTGTTTTACGCTAATCTTAACATATTTTAATCGATACAACGACTATTTAACGACTAAAAACAAAACAGTAGATTAAGTCATAAAACGGGTTACGTAAGCTAAATGTCGATCTGTTAATACTATTTAAAACGGGTTACGTAAGCTAAATGTCGATGTGTTAATACTATTTGTTTTGAAAATACAAAAATAAGATTTGTACATCTGTTGTATCAGTGTAGATACAATCAAACCTGCTTTAGTGACCACCTCTATTAAGCAATAAATTGTATTGTGTGACCTTAATTTTAATTTCTCTTCAGGGTGCATTTTACATTAATTAAACCTGTATTTAGCGATCACCTGTCGTATGTGATCCTATTTAAATGTTCCCTTAGAAGGTCACTTAAGACAGGCTTGACTGAATATATTACACTTTAAACTGATCACAAATATTGTTAAAAAACAAACAAAAGGAAACGCAGAAATACATTTAGTGTACGACGCACGTTTCAGGAATAACTTTCGGAGCCCAAATATTTGAAAGCCAAATAATTTAAAAGCCTTGTGACCTGACTATTAAGTACGTAATCACAACCAGTCATGTTATTTGGTAAAGTTTTAGTACCTATATATTACATTATTTATCAATTACACTGATTAAATCTACATACAACACGAACAAAGTGTGTTGAGATTTATGACAAAATAGGGTGTTAATTTAGTAAAGGTTATAACAACAATGTTTACAGAAAGTGGGCTTGGTACGAACCTATTGCTACATTATAAAAGCGTACCATGGCAAGTAATTGTCTTAAGAAAAATGCCAAGTATTACAGTGATAAGAGAATGTCCAGCAATTAGATTAATCTTGAGCGAAAACAAAATAGTACAAACATTGTCTGTGTACGAAGATTTGTGTTTACTCTAGTAGGGTGCCAACATTCCCGTTAAACAGATGTCCCATATGATAATGGAATATCGGGCAATTAGGATAATCTTGCGTAAAAACAAAATAGTACAAACGTTGTCTGTGTACGAAAAATTGTGTTTGTTATAGTAAAGGAGCTGACATTCCCTTAAAACAGATGTCTCACTACATACAAACAAACCTGAATAAACTCACAAAGACAGGAATTAAATATTCAGCTTATATATAGCATTAGATTAAATTCACTTTTCAACAGTATATTTACTGCTTTCTATATAATAAGAACATATGAATAGCTAAAGAATAATTATCTGAATAACAAGTACACACCAGTCCACTATTTCATACAATATAAGATGTTGTTATGAAGGCCGGTAGATGTATATTGGCCCTTGAGCTACGTATGTCTGGAATGAAACGCTACTTTTATGTTCTTGGAACATTTCCATTACTAAATGAAAAACTAGTATTCACGACAATAAAAAGATAAGTTTGACCACTCATTTGTCAGTACAAACTCCGTCTAGGAAAGGAAGAAATGTATTGGATATTGACAATACGTTAAGAATGTATCTGAGTTATATTGAAGCCTGAAGCACGTGTTAAAACTGTACAATCCGACAAACAAGAAAATATATCTACAGGGCATTTTAACTGTTATCATTATAGACATGGGCATGCCACATATAGTCGTATTACAATGTTGTATCCCTTACAGGTCAAGGACAAGTGATGGCGTGTATATGTTTGATTAAATATATATACGACTTTTACAACTAATGAATGGACATATATTGTAGCTGTATTCGTCTCAAATAGCTTACACATTGGTGGTTAGGATTGTTTATCTATATTTTATCTTCACCTTTAACATTTTATTCCACTATAACGTGGCTACCTAACTTAATGGTGGGGGGAAGTCGTAACGATTGTAACAAACTTATCAATGATCTTGGAATTTGAATTTGAATTTGAATTTTGGTGCTTAACGCCACTTTCAGCAATATTTCAGCTATATCATGGCGACCAGTTTTAGTGGTGGAGGAATCCGAAGTACCCGGAGAGAACCACCGACCATGGGCAAGCAACTCGTAAAATTTATCACTTGCGGCTGCGAGTCGAGTACACCTTTTTGTAATTTACAAAGCCGGGTGCGAACCAACGCCGTATTGGTGATAGGCTTGCATGAGCTGTTAGATTCAGCGACCTAACTCATTGAGCCACCCGGGCCCCATCAATGATCTTGGCTATATGACTGAAATACTTTACACCAGAGAAGGGTTTGGGGCGTGAACCAACATCAGTGGTGTTGGGCTCCTGGTCAGAAGTAATCACCCACCCAAGACACTTTGCAGGAATAGGTGTTATTTGTTATTTTTCTTTTTTCGTCTTTGTTTGTTTGTTTGGTTTTTGTTTGGATCGTATATTCTTCTTCGTCTAACTTCAAGCTGAGCTATCTTTCCCAAAGTAATATCCAGCTTAAATATGAGTCATCAATTCATTCGTCTTAATCAATGCCATATTTTGGCGAGTTGAATTTATTTACATTATTTAATATAATGTACAATTGTTCAAAGGACTATTAAATTTACATGACACCCAGTACAATTAAAAGCTCAATGACATGGGATTATATATTTTATCTGAATTTGATTATCGTAGTAAAACTCATATAAATAAACCATTGTTATATTTGTAGAAGATTTTTTTCACGTTTTTTATTACATGTGGGAAAAAAATCAAACCAGAAATAAAATTGATGGCTAACATTGTAAAGTAATTCATAACAGCTATTATCCCTCTTGTCAAATATCGTGATTACCGGAGTACAGAGCAAGATTTTTATTGGTAGCTTGTATTTAGAGATACACTTTTATTACTATACAAAACCAAAGGACAAAAGCGTCACGTCAGAACAAACTACTAAAACATACACTCGAGAGAGGAATAAAAATCTATCTATTCTATAATGGCGTGGTGCAATACATGTAAACTGAACATTGATTAAATTACACAAACATGCTCATACTAAAATAGCCATTATTGGTTCATTATTCACTCCCCGGGCTGCAAATGACGCGGAAATTAATGTAACTATCCTCAAATGGCATATTACGTTTCTGTCTCACGTTTTAATCTGAACGCTTTATGGGTTATGAAAAAATGAGAACAATTCTTGCGAGTGAAAAATAATCTGCGTGATTTTATCTGGTAGTAGATAAGATTACAACAGACATAAACGTTTGTAATTTTAAATTACTGCCCTTCTGGAGCTGTAAAGTAGAGTGTGGAGATAACAATGGTGTAATCAGAATCCGTAAATCAAAGAAGGGTAGGCAATGCAACGGCCAAAAGAAAGAGGACAAAAGGACAAACAACGGTCTATACAAAGCACTATACAGAAACCCAAAGATCGAACAACACGAACCCACTAAACAAGTTTATATAATAAGACTATTTCTTTCAAACTGTTACCGATACTTGTTTTATTTTAAGACAGCCTTACATATGAATTAAAGACACACAATACATGTACTGTCTTCTGAATCAATCATGTAAAGTATATCTCTAGTCATTAAAAAAGATGTCACCTTTTAAATCACCACGGCAGATATCAATATATCAGTCTTATATGCAGCATGTTTCATTTTTTTTCTTCTCAACAATATGATCTAGAAATAAAGGATAGTGTTTATATACTAGTACATCAACCAAGAGATACATTTAAAATATCAAGACGAAAATTTTAAACGCTATCCTTTGAATGCAAGACCATTAATTTTCAGAGCTTACGGTAATTCTCCAATGAGAAATTTCACTCTCCAGGAATGGGATCGTCTTGTTGTGCGGTCAGAATAAAACATACCACTGACCGTTACGACTAGCCGTAAATGTAGGCCACCTTGTGCGGTCAGAATAAAAAATACCACTGACCGTTACGACTAGCCGTAAATCTAGGCCACATGTTTGGAGAATCTGACGCGCCATGTACTTTAACTGAATGTATGTCTTTTCAAATTTATGCCAACCTTAACTTTCACCTGACTTGGCAAAAAAATGTATCATATCCTTTATTCAAGCTATATTTTTACATAGTCCACTTAGTTTAAGCATATTTTTATTTGCTAAATATAACAAATAGGGATCGGACACAAGTTTTGCCAACTTATGGAGTCTTCTCCCGAATACAATTATTTACAATATGTTGTAGCATGCGCAATGAAATGATATAATATGTATATAATATGTATAGAGATAAATAAACACAGAATGATTATATACAAAAACATAGGTAGAGACAATATACGAAAGAAAAGAAATAGGAATAAATTACTTTTGGAGATGTGTGTTGGTTCTTTAGATCATTTAGACAATTGTAAATCTTTTGGAGTCTTTAATATATTTAAAAGCATGTTTAAAAATAGTTGTATTTTCTTGATATTTTAGGAGATCACTTCCCTTTGTCAGTAGAATTACATCAATATTAATGTTAGAAGATAGCCAGTTAAGACTATCAAATAATACTCCCCTATTATCTGTATATTTATCACAATCAAAAAAGAAATGGTGAGAATTTTCACATGGTGTGCCACAGTTACAGGAAGCATTTGATAAAATTTTAACTTCACATCAATCGTAATTCAAGAAGGATGCATTGCAGCGAAGCTGGGTTAAAATTATATTCAGTTTTCTAGGACCATAAGAATAGTGTCTTGGAATTGGCATTGAGATTGAACTGCGGATTGCCTTTTTAAATTTAGATAATGTGTCAAGCTTATGCACAGAAAGATTAAGGCTATTTCATTTCCTTACTGTAGCTGGGACAAAAGAACCTCTGGTTAAAGAAAGTCTACATAATGGAATAAAAATATCGTTGCCATTTCGAAGGGGGTAAATAGTCGTACTTTGGTTTCTTGGGGGAATAAGATCGAGTAAATAAGGGGGTGTGCTACCGTTTTGGATATTATAGAATAATTGGAGCTTTCTCCTAGTTCTTCTTTCTTCCAATCTCTCCCAACCATTTTCTCTATATAGATATTATGTGTTGGTAAAGATTGGAAGTCCGGTGATAATCATAGCTGCCTCCAACTGTAGTATCCAATTTGCACGAATTAGAGACACCACAGTTGTCCTAGACCTCACATGCATACTCAAATACTGGTCGAATGTAAATTAAGTATAATTTTTTCTAAATTTTGTCTATTCAATTTATATTAAAAAGTTTATATTCCGATATCAAGATCTTGTCGAAATATATTCAGTCTCTGCAGATACAAATAGTGAAAATGTATAAAGATAAGGATTTGGTATACGTGGGTTACAATGTCAAAAATATTTTTTGTGAATGTGTGACGTAATAATGCTTTTGACATATACAGTCGTAATTAAAATACTTCAAAGGACTCATAGTTGATGGTGATGGTTCACGAGATATATTAGATACTGAGTTTGGTACTGTTTGACTGCTGTTTTGCCTGTTTTTTCCAGTATTGCTGTAAATGCTGTTTTAGTGACAACGGGAACCTTTGAACCGTAATGGAAGCGAGAGGTTGGTGCCGTAAAATCTGATTCAATCCACCATTTCTTTAGAAATTCCTGTACCAAGTCAGGACCATTGCGGTTTTCCAGTTTCCAGGTTGTTGACTGATTTTGTCTGTTTATTGATTTATGAGTTTTGAATTTCCCTTTGGAAGATTGCTCTGTGTTCGGTAATTTTGTTATTACCCTTATTTACGCAAAACACATATGTGTTTGGAGACACTTTTTATTAAATTTTCTACATGTTTATCCCATTTTGCTTCCTCACTAAATGTTATCCCCAAATGTTTATGGTTTTATGTAAGTGGAATTAATTTTCCATCAAAATAAAAGTTAAAATTTGTTGAGTTTTCTACATTTAAAAAAAGCATGATTTCAGTTTTGTCTGGGTTGAAAGACATCAACCATCTCTTTGACCAGTCACCAAGTTCATGTAAATCATGATTTATAACATATTTTATTTGAGCTTCATCTTGACTAATCATAGTCCACTTTAGTCGAAGGGGCTATTATTATACTACATGAATTGATACTGCAATGTACCAGCCTTGTGGGTACAAATCCTACTGAAGCAAGAACACAAATACAAATCAAAACTGTCAGCTAAAATACCTAACACGAACACTGTATGGTTGACTATCCAGACATATAATTAGAATAGTTATATACTACAGACTATTATTTATGGGTCCATTTGCGGAAGAGATACATTGTACAGTAGTCATTTTCTTAAGAGAATTACGTACAATGTATATGAAAGATATACTTGAATTCGGCATTAGCCTTACAAACAAAAATCAAGCTGTTTGAACTCGTTTGTTTAACTAGGTTCCTCTCCCTAAGACCAGAGTGACTTTAGATGATAGGGGGTAGTCTTTTTATGACCTTGTGTTTTCTTGTTCACAACGACTTATCAATTGGCTTTGCATCTTTTGATTTTGAGCGCCTCTAATGAAGACTTGTTTCCATAAATGAATCATATGCACTAACTAACTTTGATTGGTTTAGATTTGGTTTATGGTGTTTAACGCCACTTCCAACTATAGTTCAGCTATATTGTGGCGGTCAGTTTTATTGGTGGAGGAAACCGGTGTACCCGGAGAAAACCACCGACCTGTGACAAGTCACTGACAATCTTAACCACATAATGTTAATTAACTTTGATATTTATGTTTTTTTTATTAAATACACTATTGTCCATTGACTTATGAGGCAACTGGATTTGACCTTTAGATCAACAAATGAAATAACGCCACTGGTAATATGTTGTTCGGTTATTGACAGCAAAGAATGCAAACCCCAAGAGAACAGGAATAAAAGTTAACCTGTACGAAATAATAGCTTGAGTTATGTAAGATAATAAGAAGGTAGATATATAGTTTAGTACCCATGACGTGTTTATAGAATAACCTTCACCTGCCCAATGTCAAAAGATTGAAAAGCCTAATCATTTTAAAAAATCTAACAAAAACCAAAGGGCTTACACGTGATAGTTAATATCGGGTAATATCACATATGCCTAAGAAAAAGATAACCTTAGTTTTATCAAAAATTAAATTATCTAGAAACTAAATTTCAATAATAAATATATCTGATTAATATATATTAGGCCATGCAAAGTTAATTACTTGGTTCTCAGGCCCTTTTTTGTCAAAATTGATGAGGGAGGGCGGCATTTTTTTTTATCCTTTTACTGCTGTAAAAAGTGGTGAGGGAGGCATTTTGTCTTCTTTTTTTTGGTGAAAAATATGGCAATGTATAAATCTTTTCATTACTTTATTGAACATTTCAATTTTATTTCTTCCGATGGTGGCAGAAACATCACAAGTGGTTAATTTTTATGGAAACGGCCAATCCGCTGGTCTCCGTAAACAATTCCAATAAGGTACAAGCTTCGGAGAAGCCCCCATTATGCTTCCTGCTAAAACTGGCAAACATTTGTGCCGAATTTGCACAGAAACGATTGACATTTTGTCTAAATGTCAAACGGAAACACGTTTTTTATTTATACATTGTCATAACGATGCTTTACATCTCATTTAAGCATGATGCGTTTTAAAGCGTTTCATCGACCACGCGATATAAGAGAAAAACGGATGCGGTTGTTTGTTCCGTACGGACAGCGCTACCGCATTTAATTTTTTTTTTTTTACTATTTTTGCAAAAAAATCGGCAGTGCGGCGACGAATTTCCACATGCGGGCGGGCCTGAGAACCAAGAAATTAACTTTGTATGGCCTTAGCGTATTTTAAATATGGTTTTATTGAAATTATGCAACACAATACAAAATACAAAAAATTCTCTACCATGGCATTGTTCGCAATATAACTTGAAAACTGTAGGGAATGATAATATCAATAATGCTATCAATACTATTATTAACTGTAGATCTATAAAAAGTTCCTTACATAATCCACAATGCAATAAAATAAACGAGCTGTTTGTGTATTGTGTAATTAAGTAAAATACACATGGCTATGAGTATTGTATCATGTGTATAGAAAATACCCGGTAGCCATGGTCTGAAGGAGCTTTAACAACAGATTTTCAGAAAAGAGTTATTTGTCACCATAGAATGACAACATAATTCTATCTAAGGTTAAATAATGATGCTTTAGTTTGGTTGGTTTATGGTGTTTAACGCCACTTTCAACAATATTTCAGTTACATCGTCGCGGTCAGTTTTATTGGTGGAGGAAACAGTAAGCCACTGATAAACTTGATCACGTGATAATGATCTACAAAACAGTACAATGAATGAGAAATATGAATATATAATGTATATATTGCAAACCTCATTAAAAAATTAACATTGGCTGTCCTTTCGTTTTGGCCATTGTATTGTCTGTCCTCAGTCCATTTATGGCTTCAGAATACCCCTTTGGAATCTTCAACCTTTTCCTGGCGTTTACTTATGTTAAATAATAACAGAGGATAGAGCTTTATATTGTGATAATCAATTGTATTATCACATCTTAGCTATACGTGTCATCACTAAGCATGTCACGAATAGAAATCACGCAACCACTATTACGGTATAATAGAAACGATCTCTCCTCACCTTGATGTCACTAGAAGAAGATGTCTTCCTCAAGGACATTTGAGTAAATCGTGGTCGATATGCCATAATAGCTCAGCACGGATATCATCGATACAATTATTTCACCTCTAGTTATAATTACGGATCATCAGTAATTACAGGGACAATTACTATGCATTACGTATTAATCAATGGAGTCTGCACTTTCAACAAATACAGCATAGAAACTCGAGCACGTGTTCAATTAGGTCTGTTGACATAATGGGATCGTTCAGTGAGTTCCAATTTTTCTAATAGCGTTACGTATTTACACAACAAATTCCTTTTCAATTGTTTCTAATGATAGATAATTAAATTTTTATGAACGTATTCTCCAAATGGATAGTATTACGTAGGGATCAAATAAAAACCACAAAAAAACAAATTACTGCAAATTTGTTAATTTGTAAGGGATACATTAGATGTTGATGAAGTTGATGATGATGAAGCTGTCCTGGTTAAATATCATACATAATGCAAGAGAAAAGAACAAAAACAAGAGACGAAAAATGGGGTTACAATGACAATCGTTAATTAAAATATATTTGCTTAGGTGACTAATAGGCCAAATAGCCCTGTGGAAATATTATAAATCTGTTTCAGTGATGAATTATTAGATATAATTATTATCTTAATTTACAGTTCCTAAATAATGTAATTATTATTAAAACTAAGGTTCTCCTCCCTCAGACAAAGGTGATCAAACTAAGGTTCTCCTCCCTCAGACATAGGTGATCAAACTAAGGTTCTCCTCCCTCAGACAAAGGTTACCAAACTAAGGTTCTCCTCCCCCAGACATAGGTGATCAAACTAAGGTTCTCCTCCCTCAGGCATAGGTGATCAAACTAAGGTTCTCCTCCCTCAGACATAGGTGACCAAACTAAGGTTCTCCTCCCTCAGACATAGGTGATCAAACTAAGGTTCTCCTCCCTCAGCTATATGTGTTTCCTCTTTATGGCCTTTAATGTTGCTGTGTTTTTTTGTTTTTTTTTCTCGCAAAGACCTTTAAATTATTTGGATTTCAGCCTGAGCGTACATAATAAAGATTATTCCAGAAACACGATACGCACACTAAATTATATTAAGACGTTTTCATTAAACCTTACTCACTTTGGGAAAAGAATGGATACGAGTGAAATGTATCTTCACAAACATTACAATATTATATGTTTACAGAATACAGAACGAAGGAAAAACGATGTAAACAAAGTATAATTGTACAATAATGTTGGAGCCATCGTTGTCGTGATCGTATTGTAGTTGGATTTGTAACTACCTATGTAATCAGAGCCTATCACCATTAAAGTTGTGAATTCGAATCTCGCTCATAGTGAGGTGTATTCGATATAATATTCTATGATAAAGTTTGTCAGTGATTTAATTTGCAGCAGGTCGGTGGTTTTCTCTGGGTACTGCGGTTTCTTCCACTGATAAAACTGACCGCTCAATATAGCTGAACTATTGTTGAAAGTGGCGTTAAACACCATAAACCTAACACTTAACAAGGTCGTTCATGTATATCTAAACGAACAAAAAGGCTGATCACTAACCATAACCATATGATAACGGTGTCAGTAAATTGTAAGAATATAATAGTAGTTACCTACGTGTGTACTCCGAAATAGTAAGGGCTCGGGTGGCTCAATGAGTTAGGTCGTTGGATCTAATAACTCATACAAGCCTATCACCAATACGGAGTGGGTTCGCGCCCGACTTTGTAAATTACAAAAAAAGGTGCATTCGACTCGCAACCGCAAGTAATAAAGTTTACTAGTTGCTTGCCCATGGTCGGTGGTTCTCTCCGGATACTCCGGCTTCCTCCACCACTAAAACTGATATAGCTGAAATATTGCTGAGAGTGGTGTTAAATACCAGAGAATCAATCAATCAATGTACTCGACCACTAAAGTGTGAAATAAAATGAAAAGCAAAACATACCACATTCGGAACATTTCCAAAAATCCGATAGAAAAAGCGAAAAAAGAGGCAATAAGATATTTACGTTTGTATTCCGAGTATAATCTTATTTCCCCAAACCGAGATGGGAAGGAGGAAATATATAATCAGACAAGACAAATATTTACGCATATTACCGGATGACGTCAATATTGTTTTTATTATTATACTGGATAATCGTCATAGGTTCTATACAACAACGTAATAATATTACCGATCTCTGCCCAAGTCAATATGCCGTTTTGATTACAATACTACAATACTATAGAGAAGTCTTAAAAATGTATGCCGAATATCATAAGTACATATATCACTACATAAACTAACATTAAGTATTTATATGCATCTTTTAACAAGAATGCATTCTTTTCCTTTGATGTTTTATGGGTTATATACCAGAATGTAAGGAACAGCTAAGAACTATGAAATAATATACGAAGATATGTGATATTGAACACTTTAAATCTGGGCTGTAGTTTTATTGCTCTCAGAGAGCCGTGTAATAATCAACCTAGATGTGATATTGCATGGCTTCATACTAGAAATAATTCACGTTCTATTGTTTAACCGTTTAACTTGAAAAACTGTGGTGTAAATATTACATAACCCAACAGACATATTAATTATGTAAACGGTTCAAAGTAACAGAAGGCAGTAATAAAATGAAAAACTACCATTACCACACTGTCGAAACTTCAAAAATCACATAGACATATCGTAGAATTAGGCAAAATCACATAGACATATCGTAGAATTAGGCAAAATCACATAGACATATCGTAGAATTAGGCAAAATCACATAGACATATCGTAGAATTAGGCAAAATCGATATCCCCCAACACACACATACAAATATATGTAACTTATATTTTACCATTACTAGAGTATGCATGTGAGTTATGGGATGGGTGTTGTTCAAGGGATGCAGATAAATTAGAACAGCTTCAATTTGAAGCCGCTATGATAATTACTGGGTTGCCAACATTTGCAAACAAGGAATCGTTATACTTTGAAACCGGTTGGGATACTTTAAGTTGTAGACGGAAGCGTCGAAAACTTAACTTTATTTCATAAAATACATAACAATATAGCTCCTGAAAATTTACAGGACTGTCTAAATGAATAGTTAGTTGTTAACAATTATAATCTGAGAAATTCTTTACAATATAGGGTACCAAGATGTCGTTTAGAAACATTTTCCAAATCGTTTTTTCCGTCTACTATACGTTCATGGAATTCATTGGATCCGAATTTTAAATCTATACAAAATACTTCAAAGTTCAAACAAACTTTAAGGGCGAATTTTTTTAAGGTTTCTAATTACTATTTGTTAGGAAGTAGGAAATGTAATATAATACGTACTAGACTAAGACACCAGTGTAGTTCACTGGGAGCAGATTTATTTAGAGCAAATATAGTTAGTGACCCCAGCTGCGCCTGCGGATGTCCTTTAGAAGATGCTATTCATTATTTATTAGAATGTCTCCTTTATACGAATGCAAGAATGTAATTATTTATGAGTATTACACCGTATACAGTTATTTCAATTGAAAACTTATTATTTGGCTCTGATAATGTAACTGATGAAAACAATATAATAGTGTTTAGAAATGTCAAAAAATATATACACCATACAAATAGATTTGAATGATACGAAATTATACTCTGTACTCAGGATGCTATCATTTATTTGCACTCAATCCCCTTATCCCCCCTTTTTTCCCTACGTTTGTTTATCAAATTTATCAAATATATTCATGTATAATTTTATTATATTATGTAACTTGCTGTCATTTTCTTATTTATGTATATAATATTAATGTATAGAGCGGATATACTAAGTTGATATAACTTGTTTCCAATCTAATTGTACATTTATAAGACAATAAAATATGTTTAAACTAAACACAAATACATGATCGCTCACTTTCCTGGCTTTGCACAGGCATCAAACTAGTTTTATGGTCCCAAAACTCTCCTCGTAGTGAAATCACGTGAACATGCAATCGTTTTCAACGTGTGAGACAGATAATTATAAGCATTTTTGTAGAAATAAATATTAAAGTTATCTGCTCCCAAAGAATTTAAAGTTATTCGGTTTTCCTATCATTTGATTATGAGTGTATCTGGTGAAGGTTATTCCCAAAACGTTTTTCGTGAAAACTAATTTATACAGCTACGTTTATTTTATTATATTAGTATGAACAGGAATATGGTTCTAATAATAGCGACTCCAAACAAATGTTATATATATATTCTTCTACCAACTATGAAACAGTTTGTTGTCCGTTGGGTCTCTGTATCATAAGATGATTATTATCGTGTAAAAAAGGAGAAAGACATACGGGAGATAGTGTTGTCAAATGTATATTCTTACTAATGCCTTAATACTGACACATATCATCATATACTGTCAATTCACTTTTATTCTACGTCATCAGGCGTCTAGTAGCACTACATATTTTAACATCATTTGGTTTGAGCGTACCTGATGAAAGTTATTCCATGGTTTGGTTTGAGCGTACCTGATGAAAGTTATTCCATGGTTTGATTTGAGCGGACCTGATGAAGGTTATTCCATGGTTTGATTTGAGCGGACCTGATG
>MJUT01062513.1:57819-68386 GCA_002080005.1 Gigantidas platifrons | reverse complement strand
ACCTGATGGAGGTTATTCCATGGTTTGGTTTGAGCGTACCTGATGGAGGTTATTCAATGGTTTTGTTTGAGTGTATCTGATGGAGGTTATTCCATGGTTTGGTTTGAGCGTACCTGATGGAGGTTATTCCATGGTTTGGTTTGAGCGTACCTGATGGAGGTTATTCCATGGTTTGGTTTGAGTGTACCTGATGAAGGTTATTCCATGGTTTGGTTTGAGCGTACCTGATGGAGGTTATTCCATGGTTTGGTTTGAGCGTACCTGATGGAGGTTATTCCATGGTTTGGTTTGAGCATACCTGATGGAGGTTATTCCATGGTTTGGTTTGAGCGTACCTGATGGAGGTTATTCCATGGTTTGATTTGAGCGTACCTGATGGAGGTTATTCCATGATTTGGTTTGAGCGTACCTGATGGAGGTTATTCCATGGTTTGGTTTGAGCGTACCTGATGGAGGTTATTCCATGGCTTGATTTGAGCGGACCTGATGGAGGTTATTCCATGGTTTGGTTTGAGCGTACCTGATGGAGGTTATTCCATGGTTTTGTTTGAGTGTACCTGATGAAGGTTATTCCATGGTTTGGTTTGAGCGTACCTGATGGAGGTCATTCCATGGTTTGGTTTGAGCGTACCTGATGGAGGTTATTCCATGGTTTGATTTGAGCGTACCTGATGGAGGTTATTCCATGGTTTGGTTTGAGCGTACTTGATGGAGGTTATTCCATGGTTTGGTTTGAGCGTACCTGATGGAGGTTATTCCATGGTTTGGTTTGAGTGTACCTGATGGAGGTTCTTCCATGGTTTGATTTGATCGTACCTGATGGAGGTTATTCCATGGTTTGGTTTGATCGTACCTGATGGAGGTTATTCCATGGTTTGGTTTGAGCGTACCTGATGCAGGTTATTCCATGGTTTGGTTTGAGCGTACCTGATGGAGGTTATTCCATGATTTGGTTTGAGTGTACCTGATGGAGGTTATTCCATGGTTTGGTTTGAGCGTACCTGATGGAGGTTATTCCATGGTTTGGTTTGAGCGTACCTGATGGAGGTTATTCTATGATTTGGTTTATCATGTTTAACTCCACTTTCAACACTATTTCAGTGATAATTTGGCGATTAGTTTTACTGGTTGAGGAAACAAGAGTACCCGCAGAAAACCACCTACCTGTTGTAAATAAAACTACCATATGACGACGACGGCAATGTTTTGATCATGAGCGTTTCTGATGAAGGTTATTCCCAAAACCCTTCGTGAACACTATACAATTATTGACTTTTAATGAGGTCTACTCATGACTATACGGACCTGATCATTGATTGATCGACAGAGGCCAAAAGTCAATAACTGCTTTATTAAATAATAAGGAATTTATTCAAACTTAATAAATTTTTTTTATCATTTTTCAATATGATTTGTAAATATTAAAATTTTGAAATTTTATGAAAACTTTGAATTTTTTTTAAACTTTTTGAAAATTTTATGATTTAGAAATTTATTGAAAATTTTTATATCTTATGCAATTTTTTAAATTTTATGAAAATTTTGAACTCATGAAAAACAAATTATTTTATAATTTTGAAAATTTTGAAATTTTATGAATGAGTAAGACGCATTGTGATTGGTCGACACAACTTGACATCTTGGCTTTGGTTGGTCGGTAGGCAAGCCCGAATATACCTCACGCGAGGTGTACTCACTCTGAGGTAGAGTTGAGAAAATGCTGTTTAGGCCAATCAGAAAAAAGCAAAATTCCGTATCATTTAATAATAAATTATACAGCTACGTCTTTTTATTTTACTAGCCTGAGAAGGAATGTGGTTGTAATAATAGCTAATACAAACAAATGTTATATATACAGTCTTCTACATACTACGAAAACACGTTGTCTGTTTGGTCTCTGGATCATAATAGGATTATGATAGTGTAAAGAAGAAAAACGACATACGGGAGATGGTGTTTTAATCTGTATGGTCTTATACAACTAATGGCTGAATATTGACACATAATATATTATACTGTCAACTCATTTATATTCTACAAAAACCAGGCGTCTAGTACCACTAAAAACTATTAAAATCATTCGGATTTCCAATCTTTTGACTTTGAGCGCACCTGATGAAGGTTATTCCAGAAACGCGTCGTATGCAATACATTTGATATCTACCTTAATATTATAGGCTAGGGGTATGGTGTTTAGCGCCACTTTTAACAATATATCAGTTATATTGTGGATGTTTATTGGTGGAGAAAATCATAAACCTGTCGCAAGTCACGCACTATCTTTATCACATAATTTTGTATCGAGTACACATCGCCATGAACGGGGCTCGAACATACAACATTAGTGGAGATAGGCACTGATTGTACGGTGAATCCAACTACCATGCGATCACGACCACGACGGTCCCGAATGTTATTCCAGACGCGAGTCGTATGTAATATACTAGTATTGAATATCTACCATTGTATTAGATGTAAAAGTTATTATTAGCAAATATAAAAACTACGAACTCAAATACCAATGGACATCATATATATATCGGTCAATTCATGAAAATCGAATCAATACTAATGTAATAAATAAAACTACAGTATGTGTTTATCTACGAATATGTATTTGTTGTCCTATGTGCAATTAATTAATATTGCGTCGTCCATAATAATTCGTAGCGCTCAAAAGTACTTAAGAAGCCATGAATAATAAATAAAGAGGCTGATGGACACTTGTGTAACAGAACAAAATCAATATAGACAACAGAAATAAACAAGTTTGTGTTAGTCATAGCAAAAAATACAACACCGTCAGAACTGTTTCTATATCCAATGAGAAAAATAGTAGCGCAATCATCCGTCAGTAGTGTATTTTACCGGCCTGTTCCGTGTGGTTATTGGTGTCAGGTCTGTTAAAAGTGGTTATTGGTCCCAGGTCCTTTAAAAGTGGTTATTGGTTGCCAGATCCGTTAAACGTGGTTATTAGTGACAGGTTCGTTAAAAGTGGTTATTAGTGACAGGTTCGTTAAAAGTGGTTATTGGTGCCAGAACCGTTAAAAGTGGTTATTAGTGACAGGTTCGTTAAAAGTGGTTATTAGTGACAGGTTCGTTAAAAGTGGTTATTGGTACCATAACCGTTAAAAGTAGTTATTAGTGACAGGTTCGTTAAAGGTGGCTATTGGTGGCAGGTTCGTTAAAGGTGGCTATTGGTGCCAGGTTACTTAAAAGTGGTTATTGATGCCAGGTCCATTAAAAGTGGTTATTGATGCCAGGTCCGTTAAAAGTGGTTATTGGTAGCTTACTCGTAAAAAGCGGTTATTGGTGGCCCGTCCGTTAGGAGTTATCATTGATATCCCGTGGATTAGAAGTAGCTATTGGTGCCAGGTTCCTTAAAAGTGGTTATTGATGACAGGTCCATTAGAAGTGCTTATTAGTAGCTTCTTCGTAAAGAGTGGTTATTGGTAGCCCGTCCGATAGAGGTAATTATTAATGGTTCGTCCGTATGACGTGGTTATTGTTGGTTTGTCCGCGTTAGAAGTGATTATGGGTGGCTCTTCTGCTAGGAGTAGTTATCGCTTGTTCATTCGGAGCGGTAATTAGTGGCCTGTTTCGAGTGAATAATGGTAACCTGTTAGGAGTAGTTATTTGTGTTCTGTTTGAACTGGTTATGTTATTATTGGCCCGCTATGATTGGTTATTGGGTTATTTAAGGCGTGTTAGGATTTGCTATTGCGCCTCAATTACTGGTAGTGGTTATTTTTAGACCATTACAAAACAAAATCGTCACACCTTATGCACCTTTTTATTCAAGATCAATCAAGACTACACCCCTCCGTATGTCCATCCCAGTTCGACCTTTGCACCAACAAAGTTTTTAATTGTTTCTGTCATGAGTAAAGCTGAAATACGGCTCACTTGAAGTTAAGTAACAAACAATATATCAACCGTATTTTTTTTTTATAGAACTGTATTTATTAACGCAGTATGGCATCGTTCTTTACTCGATCAATCAGTGCCTATCACCACTTGTTGTGATTTCGAATCCCGCTAATAGCGATGTGTACTCGATACAACGTTATGTGATAAAGTATATACGTGACTTGCTGCAGGTCGGTGGTTTTCTCCAGCTACTCCGGATTCTTCTACCTATGCATTAACCGCCAAGATATATAATTGAAAAAATGTTGAAAGTTGTCGTTAAACAACATAACCCATATGACCCTCAATCATTTTAATAACAATACTTTTTAAATAAAGCATGCCTCAATATACAACATGATGTCTGTACTGTGATTTTCCAATGTTTGACCCAAAAAATCACATTAAAAAAAATATTTGTAAATCCTATAGATATTAATTTAAAATGCAACAATGTCTGAGACAGAAATACAAATTAAATTAAATCCAAGGAATAGGCCATATTCAAAATAGATTGAAAATTATAGATAAAAAGTCAGCCGATCAACTATGTTCGGAACATATCGTAAACGAGACAGCAAAACATTCGAAACATCTCTTTAAATATACACAAGATTATTCAGATTGATCGTCTATTCACATCAAAGACATTAATTTAGAAGTTGATAAATGACCGGTTCTGATCTCTTACTATGATCTTTGTTAATAACGAGGTTCTAACAGACAATAACTAATGGCCGCTTCTCTCGCAATAAACAGACGTCACGTGACAAAGCTAGATAAATGAACTCTGATATTTTACAAAATAAGGAGGAGCGCTAAATAAGGCATGCTTGAATACTTTTAAAGCTCATTATGGTCCCGCATGCTGTATTATCTCATGAAATGTATTTCGATAAATGAACTCTGATATTTTACAATATAAGAAGGAGCGCTAAATAAGGAATACGTGAAAACTTTTAGCACTCATTATGGTCACGCATGGAGTATTTTCTGATGAAATGTATTAATATCAAAAGGACTATATGATTACAAATCATTATACCATTTAAATATTTCATATCATCTTAATAAGTGTAATTAGATAAAAGTAATATATATATATATATATATGTTAGAAGCTGTATTTGTTTCTTTGTTTTATCAAGGGTGTAAGTTATCAAAGTATCTTCTCACACTAAAATAATAGTTATGTATACATTAGTATTGCTGATAAATAAATAATAGGTGTTAATGACCCGCCAAGTAATCAGACAGATAGGTCTTATATCAATGACCCCACAAGGTAATTGGACAGGTAAGTACATGAAACCTTATATCAATGACGTCGACCCATCACGTAATCGAACAAGTGAGTAAATGTAACCATGTACTGCTCCGACAGCGTGGTATGTTAAGTTTTTTTGCCTTCATTTTACTAGGATACATATAAATGGTCATTTTTTTTCCAATACCATCATTCAATGGAATATGCTTCCACAAACAGTTATTGCATCCACACCAGCCGACTGCTTCAGAGAACAGCTGAGTCAAATGTCCTCTCTCCACTCTATTAAACCACACAGTTATGACAAAATGTAAATGAGTTTGTTTTGTGTTAATCACTTTCCAATTTGTAAATACAAATGACACACATTTATTATTATTTATTATCTTAGGAAATCATACTTTTTGTAAATACTTTTTACCAGCCATGCATGCGCGACATCAAGTACTAGTAATCTTCAGTAAATGATGTTTTGATGTATACCAGAAGAAGAAGAAATAGAAGAAGGGTTAAAATCTGAGATTGTTTGGTCAAATATTGTCTGTTGTAGTGAATTCAATGCGGCTACTCTTTCTCGAATCCACATACTGTAATAGGTCTTCAACGTACAAAGATCGTATCAATCTTTAAACCTCGTACTCAATGTGGTCCACGGCCAGATTTTTCATATTATAACATAAAAACTCCCGATTGATGAAGCCTCTCCTCTGTGCCACCATGGGACGCTTCGGACAATTCTGTGGATTGACCCCTGGGACCCGACAGCAATGTCCAGCGCAGTATATTGACGAAACGAGAAAATCAAATTAAATATAAGGTACATAACAATTCATCATGTGCAAAGCAGCCCCTGTTTATATCGAAGGTGATGCATGTAGGTTCAAACATTCTGTTGAGTATTTCGGTAATATGGCATTAAGAACGAAGATATTGTTTTGTTGTGCAGGTCTTACAAAGAGCACCGTGACATTGTCAAAACAGTTGGAATATATTTATCAAAACAATGTCTCTCTATTGACACCAATGCTAATAAAACAACACACAATACCAGCATATCGAGTAAACCTGGCTATGTTATGATTTGCATAATGAACATCAAAGATATGTATAACAGTTTAGTATACAGAAATCGCATTTGTATGATGTGTAAAGCCATGTGTTTGAACTAAGTTTGAGATAGAAACGAAGATATCTAATAGACTGCGCACAACGCGTTTCTGAAATAAAAATCGTAAGGTACACATATAGTCTAAAGATAGGAAGGCCAAATAATCTAAAGATTGTGTACGTAAGTAAGCCAAAGGACCGAAACAGAATAGCCAAAACCGTCTAAGGGTATATACGATTTAAACATGTAAAGCAATGTGTTTGAACTAAGCTTGAGATAAAAACGTAGATATCTACATTAGCGCACACGACGCGTTACTGGAATAACCTTCATCAGGTACGTCACTGTAATAACCTTCATCAGGTACACTACTGGAATAACCTTCATCAGGTACGTTCCTGGAATAACCTTCATCAGGTACGTCCTGGAATAACCTTCATCAGGTACGTTCCTGGAATAACCTTCATCAGGTACGTTCCTGGAATAACCTTCATCAGGTACGTTTCTGGAATAACCTTCATCAGGTACGTTTCTGGAATAACCTTCATCAGGTACGTTACTGTAATAACCTTCATCAGGTACGTTCCTGGAATAACCTTCATCAGGTACGTTTCTGGAATAACCTTCATCAGATACGCTCAAAATCAAAAGATTGGAAAGAAATCAATTTAAAAATATTTGGAAGGAAGTAAACCGAAGGATCTAAACTGAACTAAGCTTGAGATAAAAACATAAATATATAATATACTGCGCACAACGCGTTTCTGGAATAGCCATCGTACGGTAGACATATAGTTAAAAGGTTGGAAAGCCAAATAATTTAAAGTCTTTGTAAGCAAGTAAACAAAGGATCTAAGCAGGATAGCCAAAATCGTCTAAGGGTTCATAATATTTACATTAGTTTTAATAAAATAAGCAGAGTTTGGCTAGCCAATTTAGGCCCTTTGGTTTTATTTCTTCCAAAACTTTAAATTATTTGACTTTCCAATCTTTCGATTTTAAGCGTACCTGATGAAGGTTATTCCAGAAACGCGTCGTGCGCACTCAATTTGATATTTTCGGGTTTATTACACCATTAAGAACTGTAATTTTTTTTAATTTAAGAAAAATGTATAAGATAGTAGAAACGATCTAATATTTTACACATATGATTGTTTACTGAATTTGATTATTTCTTAATGATAATTTCTTTCACATGAAGATGAAAATACTAACAAACAACCCATGACGTAAGATACAATAAATAATATGTTATAATGATGCAACACTGCACATTACAAAGTAAATAACACAGCTTGTATACGTCATGTATTTAACAGAAGAAAATTGTGCATCTTGAAAATAAATGGTATCAGTTATTCAATGGCATGGGCATTCAACAAAACCAAGACTTGGTGACCGTGACCATACCAATTGTATATACAATGAGGGCTGTCTGAACCGAATCCTAATATAAAAAAAACGGAATTTTATATCAAACGAACTAACTAGAAAGTGGAACATAATATGGAAAATATTTTAAATCCAACCTATCTAATTCATAGGTTTTTCCATCCGGAAAAGAAAGTTCGGTTCGACAAATGGTCGATCTGAAGAGATTTTACATATGTTTTATTTCAAAAGATAAGATACATTTTATAAAAGATGCTTAGCGACAGTTATCGATTTCTGTATATATACTTCAAGTTGTTAAAGAAAATAGAATGGCAGTTTTGAAAGGTACTACGTATCGCCATAATAAACAGTGTCACGGTATGAAAATCTACAACCAAATACATTATAATGACAAGGTCTTGATCATAGACAAACACTGGTCATGATTTCTGGAAATAGGTCTTAAATAGTGTTGTTTTTTTTACATGTTATTGCATATATTCAAACATTAAATTAGAGAACATGTCAATGATATGCTGCTCAAGCACAAACATAGCAATTGGAGATCGGTCCTAAGGAATTTACATAATGTTGTCGACATGTTGTTACTTAAATGTAAATATATGTTCGCGAAAAAGTTATAACGACTGTTACAAGTTGCCGAATCGCTGAACAACATCAGATTGGACAGGATATGTATATTCAAAAAAGAAATCGTTTTCGATTATAAGTAATGTTCATGTATATGTAAATACCGCTATTTTACTTATATTGTAATTCATATTCTCATATTTTGTATACTATCTCTTTGATTTGCAAGAAATAAGACTTAAGAATAATAAGAAAACACACATTAGATTTGGTAATAAACTTTAGGAATACTACCGACACATTGTTCCTCAAATAAAAACTTTATAATTAGCAATAACTCCAGACGAAAATGTTGCTAATACACAATTGATGCAATACAAATATTAAAATTAGACAAGAAGTTCAAACGAATGTTGATGACGTAATATATATTTTACATACTAACTACTTACCTTCATTCAAGTATACTTCATTAACACACAACATTATATCTCCAACCACTTAAAACTACAAAAAGGAATACATGATTTAGTTAAAAAGAAAACAGACAAATTTAAATAAATATCGTTATAATGATCATCAACTGTATTATGATGATGGACAATATTCTTGTTGATTTACAAATTATAATCGCGATAAATTAATCAATAGAGATAAATATGTCTAAATATACAATTACTACATGTAAATGTTGTTGGACACAGACAACAATCCCCGGGGGAATCTTAATATACAGACAACAATCCCTAGGGGAATCTTAATGTACAGACATATGATCTCTAGCTTCATGGCACTGTAGGATACAAACCATCAGAACGTGACGTCCGCAGGACGAGTACGACGAAGAAAATACACAAGTTGCCGACAGGATGTGACGTAAAAGAGTACATCAAGCTTTAGAAAATAACTCTCCTAGCAATGTTAGATATAACTAACAGCAGCTGATAATGAACACTAGTTAGATAGGGCTGGTTATTTATTGTCCTTTGAATGCCACATTTTCCTGAGTTTTTTTTCTTTCAACTATATTTATTATCTCCCTTTCTTGTGGCATTCATACAATTCGTCCATATTCTTCTCAGAAAGCCAACTGGTACCTGGTTTATTGTTAGTAAACTTTGTATTGCCATTACAATAGTTACAACACTGTACACACGTTACGTTAACAAACGTTTGAAGATTCCAAAGGAATAATCAGAAACCTTCAATCAAAGAAGGACAGACATTGCACAGACATACAATGCTTTGCAGAGCACTGCATAGGACACTAAAGCTTGAACAACATGAATCCATTAAAAGGCCGGGGTAAACGAATTCTATCTAATACAGGTATGTTTGTTTGTTGAAGAGACAAAATGTATAAACATATTGTGTCGTCTTCTCTAGACACGGTTGTGTGTTCACAAAGTGTATATAATACCCCTGCCAATAACAATAGCAACAATTGGCAGATCAAAACAATATATTTAAATATTCGGCTTTCTACTTCTTTACAAATATTATGAATGATGGATCATTTCTCCTTGAAGACAAATACCAGTAGTCTATTTTTTTATATTTACCGACAAATAAAACGTCTTATACTTTTAATCCGATTAACAAATCCCACGATGTACAAGTATTAAAGCTTTAGTTAACAGATTTGACAATATCTTTGATGGAATATTTCTTCACAAGTTTTAGACAATTTGAGAATATTGTAACATTGTCAAGATAAAGGATCACACTAGATATCTACGATTTTATAACATTAAAGAAGCAATCAGTCAAGATGGAAGTAAAGTGTCAATGGATGAAACACAGTATACTCCATCACAATCCGAATAAATAAAGCAACGTCCTTGAAACGCACAACCAATAAAGAAAAAAAAGCAAATATACATATCTGACATGGCCCCAAAAACATGGAACTGGAACCATTGAGCAATTATCTGGACTTGTTGGGATTTTACTTAATTATTTCCGAAAACAATTAAATCATAACTGTTTTATATTTATTTGCAACGTTTGGTGCAATGTGTACTAGATAAGATTTATTTAAATAAAATATCATAATTATATTTTATTTGCAACAATTAACACTGACACATCTAATGTTCCATACGATACAACCTTAAAGGTGCCATACATCATTCTGTACAGGGCTAGCTAGTCATACGATACAACCTTAAAGGTGCCATACATCATTCTGTACAGGGCTAGCTAGTCATACGATACAACCTTAAAGGTGCCATACATCATTCTGTACAGGGCTAGCTAGTCATACGATACAACCTTAAATGTGCCATGCATCATTCTGTACAAGGCTAGCTAGTCAT
>MJUT01062513.1:35723-47912 GCA_002080005.1 Gigantidas platifrons | reverse complement strand
AGAACAGTTCCAAAATCTAATAGAAAAACACAAAAATATCACACTGTCGGAACAGTTCAAAAATCTAATAGGAAAACACAAAAACAGCACACTGTCAGAACAGTTCCAAAATCTAATAGAAAAACACAAAAATATCACACTGTCGGAACAGATCCAAAATCTAATAGAAAAATACAAAAATATCACACTGTCGGAACAGTTCAAAAATCGAATAGGAAAACACAAAAACAGCACATTGACAGAACAGTTCCAAAATCTAATAGAAAAACACAAAAATATCACACTGTCGGAACAGTTCCAAAATCTAATAGAAAAACACAAAAATATCACACTGTCAGAACAGTTCCACAATCTAATAGAAAAACAAAAAATACCACACTGTCAGAACAGTTCCAAAATCTGATAGAAAAACACAAAAATAGCACACTGTCGGAACAATTCCAAAATCTAACAGAAAAACACAAAAATATTACACTGTCAGAACAGTTCCAAAATCTGATAGAAAAACACAAAAATATCACACTGTCGGAACAGTTCAAAAATCTAATAGAAAAACACAAAGAAAGCACACTGTCAGAGCAGTTCCAAAATCTAATAGAAAAACAAAAAATACCACACTGTCAGAACAGTTCCAAAATCTGATAGAAAAACACAAAAATATCACACTGTCGGAACAGTTCAAAAATCTAATAGAAAAACACAAAGACAGCACACTGTCAGAACAGTTCCAAAATCTAATAGAAAATGCAAAATGGCTACCAACACTGTAGCACAAATATATGACCACTGACTTTCCTAGCTTGGCATAGGTATTTCAGTGTCGGTGTTTAACTACTTTTATTGGCTGAAACCTCCCTTTTTTGTGAAATGATTTAACGGTATATGTTTTGCCGCATTTCAATACATATTTTTTTAGTAACAATCTAATAATAGATTATCTTATATATATATAGTCAAACCTGTCCATGCTGTCACCTCTATTAAGCAGTCACCTGTATTAAAAGGTCACATTTTTCTTGTCCGGTCATAGAAAATTTCATATGAATTGAACTTCTCTTAAGAGGTCACCTGTCTTATAAGGCCACCTTTTCTTTCTCCCAAAGGTGACCTCTTAATACAGGTTTGACTGTATATAATAATACGAGTTAATAATTAATCATAAAAAATATTGTGAGTAAATCAATAAAATTTACATTTTTTTCCATATGTATATTAATTACAAATACTTACTTTTAATGTATATGTTAAAATAAATATTCTCGTCATTTCGGAAGATATCATCTAACGATAAATCCCTCCTGAAAGAAAACACAAAAACACACGAAAGGTTAACAGTGATATAACTTTCAAATATTTTTACAGGATAATATAAAAACAATTTTCTAACCCTAACTTCTTGTATTATGTCATATAGTATGGAGAAAATATCAATAATTTTCTGTTTTTGTCATTATAAGTTAGTCTTTTTCTATGTTATCTTAATTATCACAATCCCTACGTAGATTTCTTAGACGATCGTATTTTTATTTTTCATATCTTTGAATAAACGTGTAAAGTTGTTTCTTTGTGTCTACAGATGCAGATAAAGAACACAGACTATCACGGTACCAATAGACGTGTTGAATCATTAAACAGTAAACGAAATACTTGTAACAGTAATTAAAACTTGGCATCTGATAGTAAAAATGTTCAAATAATAACTTAACCTCTCACAATTATTCGTACAATTGGCATTTTGGCTTTGTTGGTAATTATATTCTACAGATTACAACGTCCGCTTAAATTATTACAGCAGCATGCTTGGCTTAGTAGGCCAATTAACTAATATCGACTACATTTGTAGCTTCCGATTTCTAACGGGAGCCGTCGTGGTCGTGATCATATGGCAGTTCGATTTACCTGTGAAATCAGTACCTATCACCACTAAAGTTGTGAGTTCGAACTCCGTTCATGGCGAGGGGTACTCTATACAACATTATGTGATAAACTTTGTCAGTCACTTGCAACATGTCGCTGGTTTTCTCCGAGTACTTCGGTTTCCTCCACCAATAAAATTGACCGCCACGATATAACTGAAATATGTTGAAAGTGGCGTTAAACACTACAATCAAAACAAAGTAATTTCGAAAAGCTCCTGATTTCTAATGTTTAATTCCAAGCTTTTATTGTTTTGATATTCTATTTAAAGCATTGTAGAGATGGAATATTTCTTTTAAAGTTATGCTTTAATTGTCATTTTAACCTTGAAGACATTTTCATGCAGTACATAGTCGTGTTGTAATGCTCGACTACAGCGTGACAATTTTGACAACCTTTCCGGTGGACTAAATTATAGATGAGATTGAAAATATACGCGAAATACCATGTATTAAGGTGGTACCATACACTTCATGGTAAAATTTGATCTGCTCCTTTAATTTTCTTATTTCTTTGGCAGTGTGTTTGAATATATCCACTGTAATAAATATCAAAATTTTAACAAATACCAACCCACAGACTCAGAGCTATAAATTCACTAGCCACATAGTAGATTTTCTCTCTGTGGTTTTGATCACCGATATGCTTGAAATCTGCATACGATCATATGATCAAAATGTTCAACTGATTTTAAAGAGTTATCTCCCTGTAGTGTATGGTACCCCCTTAAGGTGACAAATAAAGCATTGAACGGACCGAGAGTTAGAACAATCTGTCTCTTTTTGGGGATGCAGTTTAGACCACTTGCTATGAGATTTCAGATGGACATCTTTTCAATATAACCAGACATGATATACACTTAATAAGAGTCAATAGTAATCCTTGATATGATAATATAACAGATATTTCATTATAAGTGGGCTGGTCTATATTATATTTTTACTTCATGATGTTACTAACATTTTGCTAAAATTGTAAACTTCCTGTTCCGGAGGTCAACATCAATCAATAATAAACATAATATAAAATATGAATTCCACAACAGTATTTGTTTTCGCCATCACTATGACGTACACATTTAAATTTGCAATGTGGTCTTTCAAGACAGACTAGTTTTTTGTGCGTTGTATTGGGTCTAATAATTAGGGTAATGGTGCTTAGCACCACTTTCAACAATATTTCAGTTTTCTTTTGGTGGAGGAAACTGGAGTACTCGGAGGAAACCATCGACCTGTTCAAGTCACTGACAAACTTTATTACATAATGTTTTATCGAGTACATCTCGCCATGAGCGGGAGTCGAAATGAACTCACAACTTTAGTGGTGATAGACACTGTTTGCACGGGTAATTGTAAATCCACCCACCATACGATCATGACAATGACGACCCGCTATTTGTTTGTTTTATATATTAAATACATTGTTCCAGCTACCTCGTCCTCTTTTTGTCTCGCCTTTTCTGTTAGTCAATGAAAAATGTGTTCTCACCCATGTGTGTTTTAAACATTAGCTAGCTATGTTTCCACTATAATCTTCTAAAAATACACCATCGATATTAAATCTCTGTGTACTCCATGTAATAAGGAGGGACGTTTTATCAAGTTTGTTTTTGTATGTTGATTTATATGCAGTAGTAGTATGATATATTGCTAATTTTATTTGTTGTTATCTGATAATCTGTTCGGTTATCATCGGGCTTCTACTCAAATGTTTATCTATAAATTAATTTGCTGTCTAATCTGAAGCGTATTATTGTATACCTCATATTTTGTAAGTAGCCAATACAACAACAAACAAAATATCTCGATTTCAATGTTGTGGATTTATTAACCAGTGATATCGATTTAATAATTAATTATCTCAGTTTAGTAATCTGGTATCTGCGCTTACTTTTATGATGCCCCTGTTGCGTAATAAGAGCAATTCGGTTAAAAACATCGAAATATTGGTATAACATTCCGAGATCTCCGCTTTCCAAATCATAACATACAGCATAGCATTGTATTCACATATCTCGGTTCATCTCAGATCCCCCCATTCCAATCAGATATTTTGATTTTATAGTCCTGTTAAAATTTAAATAAGGGGTACCAAAATCAATGATATACCGGTATTTAATATATGTATATCCAGAAAATGATTTTGAAAATAAACGAGATCGTGATTTGCCTCTTCCGCGAAATGGCCCGTAACATGCCTAACGTGAAATGGCCCGTAACATGCCTAACGTATTCTACAAAGGTATTTTATCGCTATTGTTATCTTGTTCTTATTGTTTCATAGTACCGGCGTGGTCATGATCATATGATAGTTGGATTTATAACTACCTATGAAATCAGTGCCCATTGCCACTGAAGTTGTGAGTTCGAATCTCACGCAGGCGAGGTGTTAATCGACACAACATTATGTGATAAATTTGGTAAATGACTTAAGACAGGTCGGTGGTTTTATCCGGGTACTCCGGTTTCCTCCACCAAAAAAAAAAATGACCGCCAACTGAAATATTGCTGGAAGTGGCGTTAAACTCCATAATCCCCCAATCCGATTGAATATCATTCCATCTCTATTTTTGTTTTCATGGAAAAGCCTACAGCAGTCGAGCAAGGACGAAATTGTTAATATATTCTACATCTGAGCAGCATATTGGCTTGATAATAATATATACAACTTTATAATATGCATGCCATTCTTTCTCACAAATGCGAGACATATTAATTCATCTTCTACGATTACATTTTAAAATTAAGTATAACTTAATATTTTCTTCCACGAATACGTGGAAAGTGAAAGTCATTGCTTCTGTGACCTAATATCAAATATATCAACTACAGTTAAACCAGTATTAACAGGCCACCTTTGGGACAAAGAAAACGTGTCCATATAAGACAGGTATCCTCTTAAAAGAGGTTCGATTCATACATGTATGAAATTTTCTATGACAGGACAAGGAAAATGTGACCTTTTAATACAGGTGACTGCTTAATAGAGGTGACAGCATGGACAGATTGGACTGTATATTAATCAAATTTGATGTCCACAAATATCTTATCTAGCTACAATACACTGTATGACATTGCATGTGAGCATTATATGCAAATTTATATATTTATAGGTTGTACATAAACAGGGTGACATCATTTTTTTTTCGTTTTGCTTTATCTGTATTCCATCTTTAGTGTTAATTTTGCTTGATTTCACTGCGAAGGGAATATTGGGCCTATAAAAAAACTAATTTAGTTTAAACATACTTTATTAATTAATAAATATAGTACAATGACATAAATTGTAATATGATACAATACAAATAATTAAAGGGATTCGAAAACAAGTTTTTTAAAAAACTTATATTAATTCGTTTCCCTGTAAAAAAAAATAATTTGACACCGCCACAATTTACAGAAGAGCCTGTACCATTCCAGGTATGTGAGCGTATAATGTATTATTAATCGTTTTCATTATGTTTCTGATTCTACGGTTTTTCGATATGATTTTGAAACTGTTCAGTCTTTGTGATATTTTTATTTTTTCGTTTTATTTCTTTATTATGCAGAACATGTATGTAAAGCAAATGAAGCAAATGTTGTAATTATTATTAAAATATGTTGTATTCTATTCCTCACCGCTTTATCATATTTTGTGATGATGTATTTATTACTTGAACTTGAACTTGAACTTGAAAGAAACTTCGCCATTCGTAATAATCAGAGATCATTGCGTGAACTTAAAAATAAAAATGTCGGATTAAGTAATGAAGTATATATAGATAATCAATATTTATTTCTATTAAAGGAACTATGTAAATATATAAATCATTCTGTCTTTCAAAAAATATGATTCCATATGCAAATAAGCATGTACCGGTATCTGTTTCACAATTTTCAGTATATATCCACTCAAACCTGTCCCAATTGGAATTCAAAAATTGTCTTTAAAAAATATGAAGATTATATTTGGAAAAAGCAAGTTTCTGGTTAGCAATTTCTTGTACAAATGTATATATCTACTAAAATGTGTCCCAATCGAAATTCAAAAATTCAATTTCCCCATTAACTTCTGCAAAATAGAAAAAAAACTATTGGTAAACGGGAAATCTATTTATTTGCAAATTCCGGTAAGCATCGCATTTATTTAAGCATTACAAAACAAAGTCATTTAACCATTACTTTCTGGAAGACTACACAATTAGGAGGCATCTGACACAATATAGGACATGTCGAATCAGTTTACAGTGGAAACAAACAACGAAATCGATTTGATGACGCTGTGTTATCTGTGTTATCTGTAAGGTAATTAGATCTTTAGCTTACTCTGCACAATGAGAATTACTGTCGCTTCACACAGAAATTTTGAAAGAGATTGACACTTTCAAGTTATATAATGACCTATTTCAATTTGTTATACCTTTGTTGTCTCTCGTCTCTCAACCATTCAGAGTAGAAACTATTTATATACTTTAGGAATCACACATGTATTCTAAAATAAGCTGTCTACTTGTATTTCCTACCCTGGGTCATTAAAACTAGTTCAACACTCTTTTTATTGAAGTGCCAGGAAAGTGAGCTATAATGTATTTGTGTGTTAGGTAATGTTTGTAAAATAACGTTAGTTAAGCACATGTTATAAGACTGAAATAAATATTTACCCAAATATACCATGGCCCAGTCTTAATCCGTCAATATAAGACAATTAGTCTTGGCACCAGCTTTAGCTTTATGCTGATGTGTCAGCAATAATGACATATCTAGTTGTTTTATATATGATATGTGAACGTTTAGTATGTCATAAAAAAGAGTATATTATGGAGAGAGTGGATATTTATACCCCCGCTCCATCGGAGGGGGGTCTACTGTTTTACCTCTGTCCTTCCGTCCGTCCAAGATATTTTTCGTCGCATTTTTCTCATCAACTATTGATGGCAGAAATCTGATATTTGGTCACAAGCTTCATATAGGTATGCCATATTGTGGGAAGCGTTTTTGGACCCGTCAGATTCCTACTTCCTGTTTGCCGACGACTTAGTTGGTTTTTATACACATTGAACATATATGCGGGGATATCATAAGTGAGCATTAGCTCACATTTCATCTTGTTTTGTCTGTGCTCGCGAAGGGTAAGCAAGTTCCTGCCTCTTATAAGACACCCACCATGAAACTCATATACAAGCTATTGATGTTAAGCAGAGTTTTTGGATGGATCTTTATTGTCATATTCTGTCAAATATATACATGTATGTGTACATTTGACGAACAAAAGCTGTATTCAAGTTTATCATCATTTATTGGAAAATGCAAATTTCAATAAAATAATAGATATCTACATTGTTGTGTACGTCGTCTTTCTAAAATATTATTGATTTTGATTTTTGGTGTTTAACGCCACTTTCAACAATATTTCAGCTATATCATGGCGACCAGTTTTAGTAGTGGAGGAAGCCGGAGTACCCGGAGAGAACCACCGACCATGGGCAAGCAACTGGTAAACTTTATCACTTCCGGCTGCGAGTCGAGTGCACCCTTTTTGTAATTTACAAAGTCGGGCGCGAACCCACGCCATATTGGTGATAGGCTTGTATGAGTTGTTAGATCCAACGACCTAACTCATTGAGCCACCCGGGCCCCTTCTTTCTAAAATAACTAGCATCAGGTACGCTCATAGTCAAAATATTGGGAAGTTAATAGGAGGCAAGGAAACCAAAGGACCTAAACATGAGAGCCAACATCGACTAAGATTACATAATGTCTGTGGGAGATTGACCTAAGCTAACAAAAAAAAAAAAAATGGTGACACTATCAGTTTTCACTCTTGGCCAGCTTTTCCAATTATGTACATCTTGAAACTGTAACCAGCTGAAGTATTTATTCAGTATTGCTACTCATAGGAGAATGCCTGTAAAATTCAGTGTTAATACTTAAGAACATATGATCATAATTGAATGTTTTATTTTGTCACATCTACGGCCCATCCTTTAGGTTTATCAAGTACATTGGTCTGTAAATTTAATATAATGTACAATGATATGATTTAAATTTTTAAAGTCTTTTATCTTTATTTCCCACAATATAATAACATAATTAAACATGAAGTGACCTACATTGCAAATAGTACATTTTGTTGGCGATTTCTACTGTCCAACACAATTCTGGATGACCCTAGTTATCAGATCATGAATACCCTCACAATTGGCGGAGGCAGGAGGTGTCAGGTGACAAAGCGGAAAGGCTGACAATGGCCCATAGTGGGAACCACGGTTAAGAGTATCTTGCTACAAAAGCGTAAATGTTTATCGTTCCTACCCAACTCTCCATACCTGTCTGGTGTCTGTCAAAAGTCGTCGATACGGTTGTCCCAGTACCCCTTCGTTGCAGTATGACGTTTAAACTTTTGTAGGACTTAATATCTTAATCCATGAAATATTTTTTACAACTGGACGTTAAGAATCAGTTAATCGTTCATTGCCAATTGTATAAGCCGCTATAATGCAGTGTGGGGCCAAATGACCAACATACACTGCTAGGAACCTTTGCCCAGTAAAAGCTGCTGAAAACCTTTTTACAAACAAACATCATGAGTTACATTCCCAAACAGAGAGGGGTTTTGCCTACAATGCCTATTTTGTAACCAATTTCCTACGGAACGCATACATGTCGTGATCTCGTGCATTTAGACCATTCTACTAAAATCAAAATGATCTTTAATTTCTTTCATAGTTTTTGATTATTGCATCTGCCTAATAATTTATCAAATATTGTCTTTTTAAATTTTAAATCAAAATCACATTTGAAAAAGTATTTTGATTCTATGTCGTGTCGTGTGTGTAACATTCAGAACACGTATTCCTTTGTTTTATGTTTTTATTTAGTTCCAAAAACATACATAATTGCTTCTTTCCTTTATTACCGACAAGACATTTACTGGACTTGACTATGTATAAGTAACATGGCGGGTGTCTTATAAGAAGCAGGAACTGTTTATCCTTCATGATCACGTGGGTTCAGTTCCGGTTCTATGGTGGATTCATGTTGTCCATCCTTTAGTTGTCTCTGGATTGTCCATTCTTGATTGTCCCTTCGGTCTTCTCTAACGTTTTCTTGTGTATTATTTCTTGACAACATTTTGCTATGAGATCATTAACCTTTGTCAATATCCTTAAAGAAGATTAAATTGCTTCAGATTTAGAGCTTTCCTGTCAACTTTAATAATGAGAGAAAGGCATAAGAATAAAAAAACTAGTAAACTTCACTGGTATATTGTTTGGTAAATGATGATATAAAATAAGTTCTAAAACATTGTGAGTGATAAAATAAAAAGCAAAAAATTCCACACTGTTGGAACATTTTCAAAAATCATTAATTTTTTTTGTAAAAATCGGTCAAATGGATACCCCTAAAACATGACCATGCACTACTTTCCCTGGCTTGGTAAGTGTACTTCAATAAAAAGTGGTGTGGTTACACTAGGTTATATGCTTTAACATCCACTCTTAGTGAAATAGTGTAGGCATCATTGTTATATTGTTGTTTAATGCCAAGGATTGGAATATTCCACCTATATCACACGATTGAAGATATCAAAGGGGAAATCAGAATCCGTAAATCGAAGAAGGACAGGCAACAGAATGGCCAAATAAAAAAGGATAAAGAACAATCTACAAAACATACACATACAACTAAAGATCGCGTAACTCGAACTCCACCGAAAATCGGGGGTGAACTCAGGTGTTCTGGAATTATAGGCAGATCCTGCTCCACTAGTGGCATGTGTTACTTTTTGTGACATGAAGATGAAGCCTCTTTTGTGCTTGATCAACATGCTTATTTCGATATTTCAAGTGTTTGCCAACTGAAACACTGTCTACAGGAATATATGTCGTGTCACTCACGTTGACACATTAACTTGACTTTAAATCAGCTAGTCTCTGTTTTTCCTCCTATATGCTGTATGCTTTTAAGCGGAGAATCATCAACTAACAATTTTATAATCTGGTATATTTTGTGATTGATCTGACTGACGATCATTTCATTCATCTATTGCACCCAAGAAAAGCGCGCTAGCCATTACAACACCGGGAAAGTTTAAATATTGTGATCTGAAATTATATCAGATAAGAACCACATATATAAAAAAAAATTCAGTTAAAAAATGGAACTTCATTGATGATGATTCAGGGTCAAAACAAAACTTGCCAAAATCAATAATTCACTGTAATAGATGTTTGCTGGCAACCAGAAATTAACATTGATTGATGAGGGAAAAAATGTCGAAGTCAATGTAGATAGCACCATAAATGCTGGCCGATCTTTGAATTAGAAAACGACAAATATACATTACTGAACAAAACTGTGATTTACATAGGACCAATTTAAATCACGTTTATGGTAATGTAATATACAATCAATATCGGTCTAATGTTAGCACTAAAGAGTTATGTTTCTTTAATCAAAACATGTTCGTGGTGAAAAACAATCATAAAAAGCTGATATACTATAGAGGGTTAATACAGTGAAGTGTTGAAGGAACATAGAACGTAATAAATAGAGATATACCCCTTGTGTGAATCCCTTGCTATTATTATAAAGATACACCCCTGTGTGACCTCCTTGTTATTATTGTTTTCAATATTTTCCGTTTAATATGTTGAAAGTGGAGCTAATTATATTTGAAAGCGAAATGTGCTACGAGTAATTTAAGAGAAGACGTAAAAAGATCATAAAAACCGTGTAGCATGCATGATTGTCTGATATAACGCTTTGGAACTATTTGGCGTCAAACAATCAACAGATTATATGGTCGCGTCACGAGCAAGTTGTGGAAAGCAGTGATGTCATACTTTATATGTAATTAGCCGTTTACTCTTTGAAATTATCACCTGATATTGTCAATACCATTTTACTGTCTTGATTCTGAAAACATCCACAATAAATAGGGATTACTTCGTCGCATGACATGAAGAATGATGTCGTAGTTTTGAAATTCATCCGCTATTGATAACTAAATTTCTATGGTTAAATACTCCAACGAATATAAAGTCCATTTAGTCATTTCAATTTCAAGCTATTTAAAGCAATTTTGTTGTATTTATCATATTACATGTATCTACGATTCATCATGTTATCAAGTGACCGAGGGAAGCACAGAGGTTTAAAAACACAGGGGTGTAGAAAAAAGTTTTCTTCGAAAGGGGAGAAGCAAATACAAAACTCCCCTTCAGGACTGGACATAAAAAGGTGTCTCGTGTTTGGGGAATGCAAATCTTCTTGCAAGACAAGTGTACATGATGAAGGTTATTTTAGAAGTACGTCGGGTGTACTAAGTTTGATACATGATGAAGGTTATTGTAGAAGTACGTCGGGTGTACTAAGTTTAATACATTATGAAGGTTATTGTAGAAGTACGTCGGGTGTACTAAGTTTGATACATGATGAAGGTTATTGTAGAAGTACGTCGGGTGTACTAAGTTTGATACATGATAAAGGTTATTGTAGAAGTACGTCGGGTGTACTAAGTTTGATACATGATGAAGGTTATTGTAGAAGTACGTCGGGTGTACTAATGTAATAATATTTTATTGCGATAAATTTGGCAATAGGATTGGACACAAGTTATTGAAACTTATATTAAGTCCTCTCCTTACATAAATAATACACATAATATATAATGACAGCAAAACATATACAACATAGTATTAGACATAAGAGGTAAACAAAAGAGTCATGAATTAATACAAACGAGGAAAAAAGGAGGAAAAATCAGAGGAAAACAAAATATAACAAACTTCTAAAGTTACTGACTTGAAGTACAAAATATTTTTGTCTTTTTAATAAAACACCGAACTTTCTCAAAAATTTTCGAATTAATATGATCAGTATATGTATCATTTCAAAACAATAGTGTTTCAACATTAATCTCAATATTCATATTAATTAAGTCATTGAATAACACTATCCTTTGGTTATTATATAATTGGCATTCTAAAAGGTAATGAATGACATCCTCAATAGGCGAACCGCAGGAACATTTTGGATCGTCCACTACATGAATTTTAGTTAGGTCGGCTTTTAAAGAACTACATTGATGCCGTAACCTTGTATGCAATATGTTAAATTGTCTTAATCCTTCACCATAATATACCGGTGGTATAAATTGTTCACCTTTTACTAAGTTTGATACATGATGAAGGTTATTGTAGAAGTACGTCGGGTGTACTAAGTTTGATACATGATGAAGGTTATTGTAGAAGTACGTCGGGTGTACTAAGTTTGATACATGATGAAG
>MJUT01062513.1:9117-19421 GCA_002080005.1 Gigantidas platifrons | reverse complement strand
GGGTTAGGGCTATGGTGCTTAACGCCACTTTCAACAATATTCCAGTTCTATCGTGACAGAATAACATGGGTTAGGGTTAGGGCTATGGCGCTTAATGCCACTTTCAACAATATTTCAGTTATATCGTAGTGGTCAGTAATGTATTGAAATGCATACAGTATATCTATATATGTATTGAGTATTATAGGATTTCATTCATAATTAAAAGAGTTTATGCGTGAGTAATCTGTGCCGATTCATGCACAAACGTCTGTGTTGTTGTAGATTTATGCTAAATCTCGTTCTCATGTTTTCTCGTTCCAGGGGAATAGACCATGACCTCACCATCTTTTATTGGTTTTCCTGGCATGGCAGCCTCCTCAATCATAGTATAGATCATGGTCGAATGGTCAATAAAATAATCAACATAAACGAATATGACAAAATATAGGCTTAGATAATAAAAAAGAATTATATATCAACTGACCCACTGGCAATTCCAACATGGCATCGATTTTACAGACATATTAACAATCAGTTTTATCCATACTAAATATAATAGACATTAATAAGATTCAAAACGAAACAACATCTCTCATTCAAACATTTATTGAAACATATATCTTGACACAACATGTGTACTGGGATTATCTAGTTATAAGTTCCTCTATCGGAACTGAACAGGGAATTACTGATTTAGAACATAAAAGCTATATTTATTTCATTTTCCTCGATAATTTTGAGTCTTTCCAACGTAAGATAATATTTTATGCACACGTTCCTATACATAAGAAGATATTAAGATTACAATGCATCATATTAAACGATTAAAGTTGTGAGTTCGAACCCCGTTCATGGCGAGGTGTACTCGATACAACATTATGTGATAAAGTTTGTCAGTGACTTGCGACAGGTTGGTGTTTTTCTCTGGGTATTCCGGTTTCCTCCAGTAATAAAACTGACCGCGACGATATAACTGAATTATTATTGAAAATGGAGTTAAACACTATACACAAACCACCCAACCATCATATTAAACAAACACACAGTAAATTGAAACCAAGGCAATGTGCTAACGACATGATGGAAACAAGACCTGCTGTCGTAGAACTATTGTCCATCATCTCCCAAGGTCCTCTTTATTCATATCAATATATAGTACACATTTCCACCTTTCATTTCAGTAGTATATACAATGTTAGTATCCGTGCTTGTCGCCTCCATATTGAACTGACTATATTTAATGGTACTCCTTAAGAGTTGTGGAAGTTGAGTTTTAGCTATGGTTTATTTTGAAACTTACTTTTTCACAAATTGTATGAATGCTGCACATAATATACATCAGCCTTATGTGCGAATGAAACACTGAATCAACCTTTAAAAAAAAATGGTTGCAGAGATTTTGCCGTCGGAAAGTGAAGGCGTGAGTGTTCATTGCCGTCGGAAAGTGAAGGCGTGAGTGTTCATTGCCGTCGGAAAGTGAAGGCGTGAGTGTTCATCTAAAAGACATGTATTGTCTTTAATTCGGTGATGTGAGATGTCGAATTCTGTCTTAACAACCTGTCTAGTATTTTCACCGAAAACTAAAAATAATACACCCGGAAGGAAAGTCATCATTTAGCAACCATCGTACGTTCATTACCATTACTCTACTACCGGGCTAGCTGCATTGCTCGTGATCTCATTGAAATGAGTTGGTAGAATGTTGTCGTACAATACGATATGTCCCGGGATCGAATGCAATATAGCAAACGAGAGAATAAACAGAATGTAAATTAGAGAAATCTAATACGCATTTAAACCGTCCTAATATCGATCTTACATATAAATAACACCGCCATGCATGAAAATCCCATAAAAACTTGTGACCAACCTTGTGACAAAATACGAAAATACGATTACATCAGATTATCTCTACAAATCATACGAAACTACCACAATATAAACATTAAAAAACTCATAAACACTAAATTATGTTTGTTTAACTAGAAGTTGTAGAGCAAGATAATATGAGGAATACAATTTCCGTAAGAGCTGGACATGAAATAGGCGTTAATCAGCAACCATTACATATACAAAGGCTTTACAGAGTAACAATATTTATTATTTTCTGAAGATATAATTTGTATAACAAATGCTTAGAGGGTACAGATGACCCTGATAGAAAAAAAAACCAGAAAGGCGATCAAGAATTCGTCAATTCCAGGCTATAAATCATCCTTATCAATAATGATTCATGCCATTTACAACAGTATCTCCATAACTTGTTCAAGAAAATGTTGTTGTTTTTAAACATATTCCTTATTGTTGTCGTAAATTCAATTTTGGACTCTTAGGTCACTGACCGCATAAACGTGGGGTGTCTACATTTCTGCAGCTTTAATCTGCATATCACATTGGTGATTGAAGCAATCTTGATAACACAGTCAAATAAAAAAAAAAATAAGAAAACAAATCTACATATTTCAATGATGCTGTACTCCAAGTAGTATTGAATATTTATTGCTGGGTTCTGAAAAGAACTGTTACTCAAATTCAACTTTCGGGTCCATAGAGGATTAGCTACATTTGCACAAATCTGAATCCCCCCAAGGAACATTCCTACCATGTTTGGTTTCATTTGCTTCAGTAGTTTTTCAGAAGAAGACTGAAACGTGAAAATGTTTACAGACGGACGACGGATGCCAAGTGATGGCAATACATCATATGTAATTTCGAGTCAGACGAGCTAAATATAGAAAGGCGCATTGTTCCTGTTCTATTGATTGGTTGACTACTGTGTCACGTCAGTTTAAACCTGTATTAAGAGGTCATCTTTAGGACAAAGAAAAAGTGGTCTTTCAAGCAAGTGACCTCTTAAAAGAGGTTCAATTCATATGGCATTTTCTATGATGAGACAGGAAGAGGGTGACTTCTTAACGTAGGTGACTGTTTAATAGAGGTGACCTCCTGGACAGGTTTGACTGTATTTTTATGTAGAAAGACGGAACTTGATGGGGCATATAAAGGAATGTTTTATTGGCTTGATACTGGGTTGGCTTGGTAAAGGGTACGATGAATAATGCCATACAGATTGCCTCTCGATGTGCCACAAACGACCACTCCTAGCGGAGGTGCTGCATGTTTGTTGTCTTTTTCGTGGAATGAACATGGTAATCTCCAAACACTGTACCCTGTCCTTATATATTAATTCGTTACGAACAACAAACGAGTACCCCTTTTGGAAGTGGTGTACCCAGGACCATGATGCAATTGTTATCATTGTTTTACTTCCCCGTGCATTTCGGCGACAACTCGTTGTTTGTGTGATTGCTTGATGGTGTGTAACGCCACTTTCAACAATATTTCGGTTACATCGTAGCCCTCAGTTTTATTGGTGGAGGAAACTGGAGTACCACCTGTCGCAAGTCACTGACAAACTTCATCGCATAATGTTGTATACCTCACCCTGATCGAGATTCGCACTCAAAACATCAGTGGGGGTAGGCACTGATTGCATAGGTAATTGTAAATCCAACTACCATACGATCACGACCATGACGGCCCCCGAGACTACTCGTATATTACCCAATCAAAATACTTAAATATGAAAAGCACTTTTATCTAAACGTGTCATCTATATATAATCAATTAAAAACATATAAAACTTTGATTGACATGTTCATAAAAATCATATTTAACCATATTACAGAAATATATTGTTTTGTCTTAAAGATGAATGGGGTTGTATGTAAACGTATATATAATGTAATCGATTGACAAATCCTATGAAATCAGTTATATGTTTCCATAGATTTCCCCCGCAATAAATCATCCAATATACCACAAAATGATTTATACAAATAATACACTAATAAGTCGACAGGGACTTGATGTAGCAGTAATCAAGCACAATAACAAATTCCTTTGAAATGGTGTGCTTTGTCGTTTCATTCGGTAGCTGTCGGATATTGTCTGGACGTCAAAATAGTGGCTCAGTTATAGATCAGGGTGTGTAGTCTGGTATTTGGTTAGTTATTTATTCCCATTTTCCCGCAATGAGTTCAAATTCATATGATACGTATTAAGAGTTATAATATGGCGAGGTGTACTCGATAAAACATTATGTGATCAAGTTTGTCAGTAACTTGCGACAGGTCAGTGGTTTTCTCCGGTTTCCTCCACCAATACAACTGACAGCCACGATATAAATGAAATATTGTTGAAAGTGGCGTTAAACACCATAAACCAAACCGAACCTCAAATAATGGGTGCAAATACATGTATATTAAAATCTGAGAAAGGCGTTATAAAGTTCCGAACCATTGTTTGAAGGACTGATACGGTAGAAGTGTAACAGTAAAAGTTTATCAAAGATATCAAGGTCTCGTGCTGATAACAAGAGCAATATAAATAAAAGGCCGTTGGCCACTGGTCCCCCGACGCCAAGGTTATATCGTAAGATTAAATTTTGAAACTACTGTAAACTAGAGGTTCAGGTGAGCTTGTATCACTCACCTGACTTAAATAATTTTGAAAGGGGACCACCCAAGGACCATTTTGAAGTAATAAAAAAGGGGAGTAACTCTGGTTAGATTTGTTGAAAAATCATCATTATCGAACTTGACCTAGATATTCACGAGTTACACTTACATACCAACCCTAGTTTCAATCTGACTTTTTGTTCACAAGTTATAATTTGGAAACCAAAAAATTAGCAATTTTGAAGAATAAAAGGGATGTAACTCTGGTAAGATTTGTCGAAAAATGATCGCTGTCAAACTTGACCTAGATATTCATGAGATACACTTACGTACCAAACCTAGTTTCAATCTGACTATTTGTTCCCAAGTTATCATATGGAAACCAAATATTTAGCAATTTTGAGGTATAAAAAGGGGCACAACTCTAGTAAAAATCGTCGATAAATTGTCAATATGGAACTTGACCTAGATATTCATAAGATACACTTACATGCCACACCTAGCTTCAATCTGACTTTTCATTCACAAGTTATCATCTGGAAACCAAAAAGCACACGGACGGACGGACAGCCGGACGGACGGACGGACGGACAGCCGGACGGACGGACGGACGGACGACACCCATTTCTATAGTCCCCTTCGACGAAGCGTCGGGGGACAAAAAGGCCATGTATTAATCTATAATTATTATTTGATCTTGAATATAATAACACTTTTAAACTTTTACAGGGCAATGACCTTTTTATCTGAAAACATCAATTTTTGTTATTATGTTCTGCAAATAATGCAGCGATGTTAATCATAACATATTTCGGTGTATATTGTTTGGCTTCAAACATGTCGCTAAATTTGTTTTGAAGATTCGATACACAATATACATTAAAGTTAATATGAAACAGTGATATATATAATATGACTAATTATTATATGACTTCAGAAAATGTTTTTTTCTGATTGGCTGACGTCCCTAGTATAAACGATCTTTATAAAACATTATAATCACCTCGTGGTTTTGTTTACCTTGTTAGAATGTTATAATCACCTCGTGTGACGGACGTCACGCGAGGTGAATATACCATCCCAACAAAGTAAACAAAAGAAACTGTCGTGATCAAAGCTTATTCTAAGGGTGAAAGAAACATATAAAATGTGTCATATAAAAAAACAATTAATGACTTTCAATTCGATGGATATCAGGATTTATTAACCCAAGAATAATATATTTACTTCGGCCCTAAGGGGCCTCGGTAAATATAATATTCTTGCGTTAATAAATCATTGTATCCACCGCATTAAAAGTCATTAATTGTATAACATATGTAAAGGTTTTATTTTGATTGGATGATTAATGTTTACTATGTGGCCGAGTGGTCTATGGTCTATTGGTCTCGACGTCATGTATGCTACGAATTCATTGGTGGCGTTTTTTTTCTCTCACAAAATGCAACTATTGAAATTGTTTTGTTAAAAAATTTACAAAGTCACAAAGTTCGAAAATCATTTTTCGTATGATACAATTTTAAGCGCGATTCCAAATTTATTATTTGGTTTTGGTTGGTTTTATGGTGTTTAACGTCACTTTCAACAATATTTCGGTTATATCGTGGAGGTCAGTTATATCGTGGAGGTCAGTTTTATAGTGGCGGTCAGTTTTATCGTGGAGGTCAGTTATATCGTGGCGGTCAGTTATATCGTGGCGGTCAGTTTTATTGGTGGAGGAAACCAGAGTACCCGGAGAATACCACTGACAAGTCGCAAGTCACTGACAGACTTTATCATGTAATGATCTATCGAATACACCTCGGCATGAACGGGGTTCGAACTCACAACGTTAGTGGTGATAGGCAGTGATTGCATAGAATCCAACTACCATACGATCACGACCACGATGGCCCCACGGTGTATATATAATCTAATATATTCTACTTCTTAAATATGGATTACCGCATCATGTCTTCCATTTTCGTTGAATTGTTTAATACTCTACCATATTGTCGACATTTGTTATGAATACAAGTCGAGCATAGACTTAGTTTGTTCCAAAATTCAGCCACAATCTTGAATTAGCAACTGTATTGTATTAAATACTTAAACAAAATTATTTGACACACGATGTTTTTTTTTACGCGGGACATTCTAGGGAAGTGCAAATTTGTATTAAAAAGCAAGCAGCATTGTATGCATTCTTAACGTTTCAATGAAACAACAAAAATACCTGACCTAAATTTAGGCCGATAGCAAAGTGAGAATTGGATTGAAAACGAGATTTCCCATGTGACTGTCAAGCGCCTTGCTTAATTAACAAGAATGCTCCGAGAACGGGGTTTTTCTAATTTTGAAAATATATCAATAATTCTGAAGACAGTTTATTTTATAGATAAAATATAACAATTCTATCAGATGAGGTTGAAAAAAAACATTCCCCGATATTCCTCCACAGAAGCCATGTTATGTTGTTTTTTCATTAATTGAGTTAGAAATTAATGAACTGTTAAACTGTCAACTTCATTTCTGGAAATCAAATTAGCATATTCAACTGTGTCTCACTTTACGATAGCTTTGAAATAACTTTGATCCCTAAATAGATTAAAATGGAATGTAGCCTCTCTATACCACTTGAGAAAATTCAATTCCAAATACAGGATCGCAAAAAGTCATTAGAGATAGAACGAATTTGTCTGATGAAAATTTCTGTAAAAAAAAATAGATACTTTAAAATACATCATCGGCGAAAGAAAAAAAACCACATAGACTTTGTAGAAATGCCTGGCATGTATACTCGTAGCTAATTCTGAACAGTTGATTGCGCTGTTATTAATTGATGAATGTATTGGAAAGCTGTCAAATATAGGAGCTCAATAAATATCAGTATTTCTGGAAGATTACACGAAATTGCATAACATACCGTATATCAATGAATACAAAGTAAGGAAACTGTCACAGTTACCTCCCTTGAGCCGCTAGTTATGGCTTAAAACCAGATGTTATACTTAGTTTAAAATGATGGGGATATACAAATACTACATTGTCCGTCTGTTCTCATCTTATTTAAATAATGTATATCTTACATACGTTTACGTTTTATGTCATAGTAATACCCCGAGGAAACGCTCGGGGTGTAATAAATACGACCTCATTTCTGACAGGATAATCTTCAGAAAAATTACCTTCCGCTGGTTATATGGGACAAACTGAATAACAAACCCGCCTTACGAACGTGCCATAAATTAGTGTACAAATAATTCAATGCTACTTATGTAATATTAAAATTACTCTGGTGTGAAATTGGTCCGGATGGAATAAAGTGAAAAAAAAGTCCATAGACGATATATTTATACTAGGACGAAATAACCATGGACTGTTTCAACTAGGAAAATTATTCCAGGAACCTTTTAAACTAACCTAGGATTTCTCTACTAGACTGATTTCTCCATCAATATTTATTTTATTGGGACCAATTCATCCCTTGTCGTTTTAATTGCCACATAGAAAGAAAAGAATCGACATACATGTATAGATTGTTTGATTGATTGATTTTTTTGTGTTTAGCGCCACTTTCAGCAATATTTCAGCCATATCATGGCGACCAGTTTTAGTAATGGAAGAAGCCGGAGAGAAACACCGACCATGGGCAAGTAACTGGTAAACTTTATCACTTACAGCTGCGAGTAGAGTGCACCCTTTTTTGTAATTTACATGTATAGAAAGAAAACGAGAGATGATAATAATTTTGAAATACAATGACTTGCAGCGAACTACCTACGACCACTGCTAACACACTGTTATTTAGTATGAGTTATTGTCAGCCTGGGGCGACATGTCTATCCATTGACTGTTGTTTCAGTGAGCAAGCAGTATAAAAATCCAGCTAAGCGTGTTGGTCTAGTACAAAGCGGACCTCATCATCATGTCATTGACATTTAACTTGTTCTCACCATGACATAGTAGAAAAATTGCTGAATTGACGTTAAACAACAATCGCTCACTCACTATCAAAAATATATTAATTAATGTCTCCTTGCTTTGAACTCCCTAGGGGAGTCCGTCTTGCTTAGGAAGCCCTGATGCATTGACGTAATATGTAGCCTCTCATTGAGTGCAATTCCTCCTGTTGGTTACTTATTTTAACATCCGGCAAAAAGTGTGTCGTGTACAATCAGGACGAGAACAAATTCAACAATATATAAAATGTATTCAGTATTGGGATAACGACATTTGGCTGCCGCTGGAAAAATATAGGGAGTTTTGGGGTAAGGATGAAAAAGATAAAATAAAATACCAGGGGTCCGTTGTTGAACTTGTGATTAAGCTAATCATATAATTACGTTTTTAATTCCTAATCACATAATTAGCTAATTCAGTGATTAAATATGATTAGTTAATACATTGATTAAAAAAGAGGTCAGCAACAAAATTTAATCATTGTATTAGTTAAGCATGGGATTAGGAATTAAAAATGTAATTATGGCTAATCATATGATTAATTTAATCACAAGTTCAACAACGGACCCCAGAATATATTATGTTAAACAGCGACGTTAATTAGAATATTTAAAGCTGAACCGAAAGAAAATCTCATTCTCTGACAAAAATACTATCATAATAATTCTTCAGCTAGTGTTAATAATGAAGTAAATTCTATTATTCTGAAATTGAATTAAATAACTGACTTATTACATTAGAAAACAAATCCTTGCCACTAATATACTGCCGAATTCATTCAATCACATTTATTGTAGAAGGTAAATTAACCGACGTACGATTGTCATGGCCGTTCGATCTCATGTTGTGCTGTTAGTATATTGATGTGGAAACAAAGGTGGTACACAATCTATTTTATTGAAAAAATTCATATAATGTTGATTTGATTTGATTTGTGGTGTTTTAACGCCACTTTCAACAATATTTCAGCTATATCATGGCGACCAGTTTTAGTGGTGGAGGAAGCTGCAGTACCCGGAGAGAATCACCGACCATGGGCAAGCAACTGGAAAAATTTATCACTTGCGGCTGCGAGTCGAGTGCACCCTTTCGTGTAATTTACAAAGCCGGGCGCGAACCCGCGGCGCTGTATTGGTAATATGGTTGTATGAGTTGTTAGATCCAACGACCTAATTCATTGAGCCACCCGAGCCCCTTCAAATAATGTTAATTGTAAATGAAATTATATATGTATGTTATTTTCTATGTTAACAGACAGAATAGGACAATAAAGAATTAAAAGAAATGATGAAAAAGTTTATCCTTTTGTAGGGTACTCTTTGACCAAATCTGCATAAGGGGTCTTGAATATGCAATTTAGGTGGTAATAGTCGGGTGTCCAAAAAAAATAACAGTTTCAAGATTAAAAGGAAACAAACTGAATTGTGATAATTACATCATTAATTCAAATGGTTAATATGTTGTCATAGCCAACTGGAGAAAAGTAATTAGTAACATTTTTTATGAGCAAGATTTTTAGAATAGCTCTCAAAAATCATATTATATGTAAAGAAATAATAAATATTTCTTAAATGACACTGCTGAAGTAAATATTGTCAACCGAAACCTGTTTAAACTATGACCTTGTGTGTTAATGGAACACCAAATGTACCTCCCACACGACGGGTGCTACTAGTGCAGCATGAGCTGCCTACCCTTCCGGAACACATGAGACCATCACCGCAGTTCGTGTTACTCAATCTTTAGTTTTTTGTATTGTCTGTGTTGACCATTGCTTGTCGTTTTTTGTATTGTCTTTGTTGACCATTGCTTGTCGTTTTTTGTATTGTCTTTGTTGACCATTGCTTGTTCTTTTTTGTATTGTCTTTGTTGACCATTACTTGTCGTTTATTGTATTGTCTTTGTTGACCATTGCTTGTC
>MJUT01062507.1:304766-315126 GCA_002080005.1 Gigantidas platifrons | reverse complement strand
ACCATTATCTAATGCCAGCAGTATTTCGTGATATAATGCAATCAGTTGGTGATTTGTAGAATGCGATGGCCTGGTAAAAAGCCAGACTGGAATTTATATAATAGTAGATATTTATGAAGATGGTTATATAAATGTTTATAAACGATTTTTTCTAAGACTTTACTAATACAACATAACAGTGCAACTGGTCTATAATTAGATACCAGAGAGTTGTCTCCTTTTTTAAAAAGTGGGATAACATGAGACATTTTCCAATCTGACGGGAAAACACCTAGTTTCAGTGATTTGTTTAACAACATAGCAAGAGGTAGAACAATTTCATTTTTAATGGCAATTACAGTCTTCACGCTTAACTTTTTACCTTACAAGCCCACTGGGCCTGTAAGTTCAAATATTTACAGGCCCACCATCAATTCTACAGGCCCGAATTTGAAAACCACAATACATTAATGACCATTAATTCAAACCACCAAAACTAAAAACATGATGTAACTAATATTATGTGGACATGTCATTTATGCATTAGGGAAGACCAGAATGCAAGTAAAAAAAACAAAAAGACACTTTGTTTTGGATTCATGTTTATAGTAATCTCTTGAAAATTCTAAAATCATATTGTCAATAGCATCCTCAGTATATTCCATATTATCATCACTGTCCACCTCCTTCTCCTCATCATCATTATCATCACAACCAATAATGTTATAAGACTCTTATAACAAAAACGTGTGGTGTCATCACTGCGTGTGACATATAATTTGGTGATAATTTTTAATCATTCTCTATCCAGAGTTATCGTTCCTGCTATGCTACACAACATCTCTGTCAACGCTCATTACACAAGATATTTGTAAAATTTAGAAACAGTAAAAAAAATCTACTTAAAATTGTTTTAATTATTGTAAATATCAATAAAGATGAAAATAAATCACTCATTTCAAATCAATTCTCTCCGAAAAATGATTTATGATCGTTTTTAACTTTTTAATTTTTACCTCCGCAAAATAGTTCTCCAAGAAGTGGGGGATAAAATCATTTTAAAGAGAGAATTGGTTTGAAATGAGTGATTTATTTTCGTCTTTATTGATATTTACAATAATTAAAAAAATTTAAGTACATTTTTTTTACTGTTTCTAAGTTTTACAAGAATCTTGTAAAATGAGCGTTGACAGAGATGTTGTGTAGCGTAGCAGGAACGACAACTCTGGATAGAGAATGAATTTTTAATATGTACCCCACCTTTTTTTTAAATATCACTACGCTTTGAATTAATACCACACAAAATGCAAAAAGTCATATTTGTGTAGCCTTCAGCAGAAGAAATAGGTATATGCCAATTTGCTCAACAGTCCAACTGTATATGGATAAATGTAGCTACATGTAAGAAATGCAAATATAGCACGAACGTAGTCTATATTGACACTGACAGTCATAAACCACAGGTGCTCGGGTACACTCTGATTTTCAGAGTGTACGCGAGCGCCTGTGTTATAAACTGAAGCAAGTAAAGATTTAGCTGCGGAACCGTAGCCCTTATGGTCCTTGGCCAGTTTTCTGATATTTGCGGACCATAGGGCTACGGATTTCACCCTATCAAAAACTTTCGAAAATGCTCGGTGAAAAAGTTGCACCGATTTTTTGTAAATTTTTGTCATGAAATCGTGTGCTAGAACGATCAAACATATATATTTCGCTTCGTGAGATATTTATCTACATTCTTCTATACTTACTTACATATTAACAATCATTTCCAGCTCGATATTAACTGATCCCGCCTACTTCGTTCCGCCATCTTGTCATTGTGGTAATATCGAGACAGTTGCTATGATTACGGGCTGGAAATGAATATTAATGGGTAAGTAAGTATAGAAGAATGTAGATAAATATCTAACGAAACGATACATATATGTTTGATCGTTCTCGGACCCGATTTCATGACAATAATTTGCAAAAAAGGTGAGCAAAATTTTCACCGCGCATTTTCGAAAGTTTTTGATAGGGTGAAATCCGTAGCCCTATGGTCCACAAATATCAGAAAACTGGCCAAGGACCATAAGGGCTACGGTTCTGCAGCTAGTAAAGATTGTAATTATTATTTGTCAGACCTCAAATCAGAGTGCAACAATGGAGCAAACTACTGTAGTTCAAAGTCTATTTTCTAACTGCAGAGGTATTAACGTAGACACAGGTATCACTCTGTCAGCATATAAACAGTTCTATAAATAGATCGCAATTTTAGATAAAAAAAAATACCGATCGGATTTGGAAGCGGATCGAAAAAAATCTGAAGTGTCTCCGTGCATTTCAACGAATTTTGAATGACCAACCTTCTCAAATATGAACATATTATATATGAAAACTCAGGTTTTATGTCACAGGATTGAGAAAAAACAAATCAAAAGTTTGTTTGGTTAAAAGTAACTTCGATCAACATTTCCCGTAGCACCGTGCCTGATTGCGCCCCCTTTGCCATTTTTATTTGATATTGAACGAAATTAAAGTTATTTTTAACGGACTGGGCTATCAGTAAATATCAGACGATTGTAGTAGCAAAGTTTCATTGGTACACTATATTCGGGTCAGAGAAATACCCGGTAGATCTATCAGCAAATTTGACCATAGTCACTCATGCGTAGGTCATGGGTAGGCCTAGTCCTGTAATATATGACTTCGCATTTATAAAGTCTAATTTTAACGTTTTCATGCTGATTTTTTTTTTAAATGCGGACCATATTGACAATAAAAAAAATAGTAAAAAAAAAGGAAGAAAAATAGCAAAAACAATACAAAATGAATATAAAACGATAATATAAAATGAAAATATCGACGTGCGAGGTTCTATGTTATAGGACTAGGGTAGGCCAACCATTCCAAATATTGCTGAACTGTGTTGTATTATCGAGGAGAATGTAAATGAGCTTGAAAAAGCTTGTGTAGTTTTGTTTGTTTGTTTGTTTGTTTTGTTTTTTGCTGTAATAAAACCCATAAAACGGCTGTTGAATTCCTTCACAATATAAATAAATTATTTTTGTCACAGCCGAATTTGATTTTTCCAGTAATTCTTTTCATGATTTTTTTTCACATATACTTGGGGTACTGGTTGTGAAATTCTTCATAAGTTTTTATTACATAAATGATAAGAACTTATGTGTGTGTTGGGGGTTATTTTCATAGAGATGTGGGACAATTTCAAATGGGTTTTAGTAGGGTTTTAGGAGATCCTCAGACTGGTAGTATTTCAGTGCATGTTTAATTATCATTTTCTCCCAATCCTATCTGGAGGGATGTGATTCTGCTGATGTCTTGCAACTGTTAAGTTAGTAGTCAATGGACATAAGTATTCCTGATTTCCAATTTCCCCCATTTATTTTCTATGTTATTTCATCTTTCTTCAAAAAAATATTTTGAAGCCATTTCTCAACCAATTTTCATTAAATATTCCCTTTATAAAGAAAATATTTGGAGTTTTGTTGTACATGTATATATGTAATTCCTCTTCCGATTTTTGGTTTCTGAAACGCAATGGTACCGTTTAATTGCATCAAAATATGACATCTTCCTTTGTCACATCAATGATCTCCCAAACGCTGTATCCTCCAAAGTACGACTTTTCGCAGACGACTGCCTACTTTACCGGGAAATAAACAACGAAAACGACCAAAACACCCTGCAGAAAGATGTAGAAAACCTGGAAGAATGGGCCACAAACTGGGGAATAAGATTTAACGCTAAAAAATGTTATATGCTAAGTCTCAGAAAGAAAATACAGGGTTCATACAAACTAGATGGCCATATTCTCGAACAGGTACCATCCAACCCTTACTTAGGAGTACAAATACAAGAAGACCTTAAATGGAAGGAACACATCAACAACGTTACTAAAAAAGCCAGCTCCACCTTGGGCTTCCTAAGAAGAAACTTACAACACTGTCCGAGAGAATGTAGAAAAACAGCCTACATCGCACTAGTCCGGTCAATAATGGAATACGGAGCTATCATCTGGGACCCGTATAACAAAAATGAAATTAACAAATTGGAAAATCTACAACGGAGGGGTGCCCGTTTTATTACTAAAGACTATAAGTCACGAGAAGAAGGAAGCATGACTAGAATGCTAGAAGACTTAGATCTACCACTATTACAAACTAGGAGACAACACCAGCGTCTGATATTCTTTTACAAAGTGGTTGAGGGGCAGATACCAGCGATTCCGCCTCACGAATATATAAGACACCAAAAACCTAAGCGACACATCAGAGCTAAAACATTCCAGGACTGTGAAACCACGAACATTATAAACTCACAAGTCAGAAACAACACACGCGCCGTAGTAGTCGAACATTCCAACACCGAACAACATAAAAACTCCTTATTCATAAGAACAGCCATTGACTGGAATCACCTAGAAAACAGTCTTGTAACAGCAAAAACCACAGAGGAGTTCAAAGGGCTACTAACTACAAGTAGCAGCCCCACAAGCGACTAACTGCGCTCTCTCCCCGTCGTTTCATAGCCCATCAGGGACTCTACGACGTATAAATACAGATACAGATAAAACATTTGGTTGAATATATAGCGAAAATGTGACGTAATAATTTTTATCTGTGATTAAAATAATTCTGAATACTCAGAAACTCTTCGACAACAAACAAATACCAAATTATAAAAAAAAATCAAATACTTTTCCTTCAGATAGTGAAAATTTCATCAAAATTAATTGAAAAATGGCCTTAAAATAATTTTGCTGAAAAAAGATGAAAGTAATGGGGAACTTGATTAATAATGCTTTCTAATTTGTATTTATACGGGTTTAAAGTTTCATCACATTATTTATTCAGACATCATTTTAGTACTTAAATTCGGCTTCATTTTCTCAGGAACCCGTTACTGCATGTACCCTTAATGTTAGTCCCCCTCATGGCATTATAGTTTCATGTTATGCATATCATTTTATTACCTCTTATGCCCCATCTTCACTAGCCAAGGGTTACGATCCGCTCTACTCATCTTCACGAGTAGAGCGGATCGTAACCCTTGGCTAGCGAAGATGCGCATGCCCAGGGACACGGCATTATACAAAACAATTGCAGTATCCCGTTGTTTTGATTGCCAGCAGCTCGTTAGCATGATCATCTGGTATTAAAATATGTGATAGTTTGTCGAACCCACTGCAATATGACGTCGTAGGAATACTTTGTAGGACAACATGTTCATTTAAAGACATTTTCGAAAAGTTGCTGTATTTTTATATGATTACAGCTTTTAATAGCGTCCATCATGCTATCCATCTTCAGCCTCCAATGAGTCAGTGTGTTTTTCTCTCCATCAAATTACGACTTTAATTACTGTAGTTATGTAATATACGCATCATCCAAAACAATAGCATATCAAGATTAATTAATAGAAATAAAGAAGTAAGCCGATTCCGATGCCGATAAAGGTCGGATCCCGATTCAGGGACGTAGCTGAGGCTTAATAGTGTACACGCCATAATTATTTTCGACGAGATGCAAAATGGTGCGATCTGGGGCCATTTCAGGGTTTCATATAACATAGAATCAAGCACAATTTTAATGACTTTGATAGACAAGAATATCTTAAAATTGTCAAAAATCTGCCCTTCGTGTCTTAGCAGATACGAACATCTCTATTGCTTTATACAAGTCCACTTCAAAATCTCGGTGAATATGCATCAATCCCAGGTAAGATAGCCTATCATTCTTCATAGTCGAACTAACACAAGTTTTCAAACGTCTCAGTACACTAATTGACATCTCAGCAGTAGCGCTTGCTACTGGCATGCTTTACAAAACACATAATATTGTATCCATAGAAAGATAGAGAACTGGATTTACAGAATCTAGGATGGTAAGAAGCAGGGCATATGAGAGGAGGGTTCAGCCGGTACATCGGTACGGGGCACGGAAAGCCACGAAAGGGCCACATAGCCTTAGTCATTGACGTTTTATTTTGATTTTTTCATTATATTTTGGTATATTCAACTCAAATCCACAGTTTTGATAGAAGTTTCAGCCTGTTCTCAGACCCCAAAGCAGTATTGTTCCGCCTTGCAAAATTTCTCTTGGAGGCCCTGTTGCAGATACATCATCATAATTCTTTTTTCACAACCTATAATAAAATGAAAAAAAGTATCACATCGTCGGAAAAGTTCCAAAAATTCAATAGAAAAATCGTAGAAATAGGAAAATTCGATATCCCTAACACACAATAACCGCTCACTTTCCTGACTTAGTACAGGTACTTCAGTAAAACGTTACTGGGTTAAACTAGTTGGATTATAACTTGCCATTGTCTTAAGAAATACCAATATAGCCACATCTCCTCTGAACTGTCGATCGAGAAAAAACCCATAATATACTAAACAGGTAGCATGTACATCGTACTTGATAAATTCGCAATTAATATTTCGAATGTACAATAGCGACTTCCGCCCAACATGAAAACAGGACAGATTGATGTACTTGATAAATCACCACACCCCCTCTCCCCAACGTATGAAAAATAGAAATAGCTTATGTGATTTAAATACGTACTAACTGCATTACATGTAAACTGCATGATGCTGTCTGATATAGACCTTTAACTAGAACAGGAACAAATGAACACCTGAATGGAATAGTGTTGTAATTAAAGATCATGTACCTGATATAGAAGTTTGAAAGAATTTCAATGGATATTATAAATGAGGTTGAAACAAGACACATTTTGATATCAATTCGGTTGTATTTCACTTTGACTATTTCAATTACGGAAGACGGACCGCAACCAGGAAAAAATGAACACCTGAATGAAATAGTGTTGTAATTAAATATCATGTCCTTGATGCACAACACTGAAAAATATTATTATTATAAATTTTATATCCTATTTTTTTTATAACCTGACGATGTGCACGCCATGGCGTGACAACGTATATGCAGCTACGCCTCTGCGATTTCTTGATAATACCAGAGAGGCAACTCGTCTGTAACAATTTTGTGACATTTTATTGAACAGACATTAAATATTCATTACAACGACATTAACAAAGAATATCCTTTTTTTCATCTCAAAATTATTTTTTTCTGTCGAAATTATGGTACGGTTTGCCGTACCAGCCAGAAAAAGTGGAACGGCCGGAACCGTACCGGGTGCTACGGCAGTGCATTTCAATTTCTAAAATTTGTATTGGAATAGCATAAAAGTTGAAGAAAAAAAAGTTATACTTATTTCTGGTTGTCTTCTGTAACTATTGAACAACTAACAAGCCTATCAAGTGAAGGTACTTTTCTATAGATATATAACTACCAAAACTTTTTGTATTTAAAAAAACAAAAAAAATTATTCCTCAAAATAAAAAGCATGTTATGACATTGTTTTGATCAGTTGAAAGATTTCCAATTTTAATTACTACATGTAAATCGCAAAATTTGAAGAAAATAGAAAAAAAACAATTGGGAAGTTTTTTCAAAATCAGTCTTGTACAAATTCTTCTTTTTCATTTTTTTCACCAGATTGTACATATAAAATTTCTGTATTTTGAAAATAAATTTGAAATTATTGGCACATTTCTGAAATTATGTGACAATGTTTTTAAAAATAAACTTACTCTTATACAATAAGTAAGTATTTTGATCAGCAAGAACACTGAAGATAGCTGAGGTGGGTATACATTTCATTCTTTATTGTTCAAACTTACAATTTGATGTCCTGATAGGTCAAGGAGTTCAAATTGTAGGATTGGCTGAGCAATTGCTGAACTAAAATAACCAAAGAGGACTGTATGAATGTTCCTACTTGGCTAACAGTTTGGTAAACTGATCAGGCAATAAGTATTGAGGAAGGGAAAATGTGCCAGTGAGTAAAGTCACAGTGAAAAAAGGATTAAAAACATTAAAAAAACGCTTTACGATTCTAATGAGGGGTCCCTCTAAAACAAGAAACGAAACGCAACGAAACGAAATGGAACCTGGCGAAACGAAACGGAACCTGGCGAAACGAAACGAAACGAAACCTGGCGAAACGAAACGAAATTGAAACAAAATGAAACAAGGCGATTTTTTTTTAGAACCTATGGGAAAATAGTTGGCTAATTTATTTGAACCCATACGTCAGTCCGTTGTCTTTTTTTTAAAAACGGTCAGTATAAAGTGATGGGTTTAGTCTGTACGTCCGTCCATCCGTTACCAAATGTGCACTCCCAACTAATTCTAAACTATTTAACTGGTCCATGAAACTTTTGGAGAATCTTGATTATATTGCCATTTTGCACCTCTTATTCCATTTTCTATCAGAATTTTTTTGGGGGGAGGGTATAATTTCTACTTTTACAGATGCTCGTCATACCCTTCACGGGCAATGTGATCATGTGATGTTTTGACATGTCCGTTGGTTTTTCACCACACTGTTGTTTCTTTACATTCCCTATTTTTATGCAATCTTTCTAATATCAACAAGCGGGAATCTTTTGAACCACAAAACGGCAAGAAAATCGTAATTAAAATGACCTTTTTTTTTCGCTTTGAGGCAGTTTTGTTTTCACTTTGGCCTAAAAAAAATATCTGCAATAATTCTCAAATTGTGTGTTATAAAAAAGACTGTTTAATATGACTGCCGAGAGAATGTCCCTTCACGCGTACATTTCGTGTCAATTTCATGAAAAAACGTGCAACATATCAATATATTTATACGATAAGTTAATCACGTGCCTCGCGCAGAGTAGATCATGCAAACCCTTCCGATGCACCTGGTGATACTCCCGGTTTTTGTGTGAGGGTTCAGATAGCTAGTGCTTTTATTTTTGGCACTGGCTACGATTACCTGGATTAGGTAATAATAACGAAAAATTAGGATTACCTGAGAGACTAAGTGCCGGAATAGAATTCCGGTTCAGGAACCTATTTCACGGGAAAATATCGGGTAATCGTAATTGTATTTGTTAGAACAAGGATTTATATAGTACTTGGTTAGAATTACCTGGTCTTATTATTACCTGGAAGATCTAGGGATTTCATTATGGGACATAAAGAATTGAAAGAATTATTATTATTATATATCAATTTGTAATTGATAATACATTTTAAATCAATACATGAAAAAGATATGAAATATACTTCGTAAATATATTTACAAAGATGGATTATCAAGTTACTTTCCTTTGTTATAGCACTGTCTGCATAGCCAGTATACGTGGATTTTGGTGGCACTTTGATGCCAACACATTTAAGATGGTTCCACTCTAAACATCCATCGAAAACTATGGATGCATAAAGATGAACATCAATTTTACAGACCGAAAAGTTCCATTCGGCTGTTTCTTTTGTTTTACTAATTTTATTTTGTAGACATTTCCATCCATCAATCGTGAACATTGTTTTAATTCTGTTTAAGTTAATGTTTTCATCTAAAATCTTTAAGGAGTAAGAACAAATCTTTGTTGGCAAGACTACCGTGAACCATCTGCTAGTCCGTCGAAATTTTTGCATAGACAAATTAAATTCAGAATGAAAGTTTATAATAAAATTGGTACCTATGAAAATAAATCAACAACAACAATAAATAAGATTTAATATTTTATTTACATACAACTATTCCGGGTAATAATAAGACCATGTAATTCTAACAAATAAAAATACGATTACCCGATTTTTTCCCCCGTGAAATAGGTTCCTGAACCGGAATTGTATTCTGGGGGAGGGTCTAAAACCAGGACAGGTAAAACCAGGACAGGTATTTTTCAGTAGTTTTATATGTATAACTTTTGAACGAAGTGAGATATATTCATGATCTAAACTCCATAATAAAGAAGAGATTAAAGGCTTTAATATAAAGATTTAAAAAAAATATTGACATTTGATACCTTAAATCGTGGCAGGACAGTGTTTTTCAATGGCGGAAATGACGATAATTTGTGTCAAAATATTTGTTTTGATCATGTATAAGACTTTTAAATCAAATGTCTGTCAAATAAATTTTACACCATTTTAAAGCTTATATCTCAAGGATTTATAATATGTATAGTTTATTATTTTTGGATAAATACTTTTTGAGAAATCGTGGCAGGACAGTCGACAATTCAGCTTCAAAATCGGACATTCAGTATGTCATTTCTTAAAAGTAAAAGCAAATTTCAGAATATTGTGAGATGTCTGTCAAAATATTTTTATATCATTATAAAGCTGGTATTATACAGATGGGGAGGCCTGAGCTATAAGGCATTTAATTTGCCTAGTCACCCTGATCACAAATATATATGGTTTAGGGTGGGTATCTCGGTCACATTTTTTTTATACAGATTCATTTTAACTGTATTATACTAAATTAAATTATATTTAAATTAGAGTTATCTCTCTTTCCACAG
>MJUT01062507.1:274951-286502 GCA_002080005.1 Gigantidas platifrons | reverse complement strand
AGAAGTAACCGAGTTTTCACTCGCCCAATACAATTTTAAGTCGCCTTGGGCGACTGTAAGTGTAGATGCCTGATACTCCATTGTTGTATTTTTTTATTCAATAAAATATTCAAATAAGTTGTTCTTGAATTTCTATCTTATTAGCGGTATTTATTTATTTTTTGATAGCGTCACATGTTTTGTTAGTTATGCATGTTGTTTGTTGACATCGTGATTTTAGTTACATTTTGATCTCGGAGTGAAATTTAAATGTATAACAAGCTTGCTTGTTGTGTTTATCCTTTTTAAAGAAAATAATGTCATTATTCCTACAATGTAGTGTCAATTTATATGTTTTCAACCGTATTTTTTTTTTATATCGCATGCTGTGTTGTTTACATCCGACATTTTGTTTATATTTACATGATTGACAAGGGCATGTTACATAATATAGTCTCTAATCCATTCATATGTTTTGCTAATAAATGATATTTTCATTACAATAGTTTATTTTTGTTTATAAAATAGGTGAATTATTAGAATGAAATGATTAAAATTGATTGATATTAAATGCCCGGATGATCGGATAAGAGAATAGCATTCATGTCATCGAGGGGTCATGTAGTCTCGTGTTATAAATAATATTTTCAAATACAACTTGTTCCCTTTGACTTTCTAACATGCGTTAAATTTATTTAGGTAACCAGTCAACATATGTTTGTAACACGTGCTACGATTGGCCTTGTGCTTTGTACTGTAACTAATGAAATTGGAAATTTTATTTATAGTATTGGGAATAACTGGACTAAAAACAGACAAAATACATTTACCACGGGAAGTAATAACTTTAGCTGCCGCAGTAAACACTATCCAGACTAAAAACATCGCTGCTGGTCTGATTGCATTAAAATTCCATCGGTCAACTTGTCACAAGTCAGCAAAAATAATCGGTCATAATGTCAGCTTGACCAAAAAATATTTGGTTATTTTGATTTATTTTCGGCCAATGGCCGATGACAATCTGAAACCCTGGCTGTAATTCAATCCAGACTTTTTAGAGCAAAACAGAGACTTATTTGTGGGTAGAATGGTGCACACATATGGCAAGGACACTTGTAATATATTTAACACATTTTTGGAGGTTAAAGTTCAACAGTATGTAGATGTTTCACAACAGATCATTTGTAAATTGTTTCTATATTTTTCTATGCTTTATTTGTTGTTTTTAATTATTTGGATTTCCAAGTTTTTGACCTGAAGAAGGTGTCACGTCACGCACACTAAATTAGAAGGTGTCACGTCACGCACACTAAATTAGAAGGTGTCACGTCACGCACACTAAATTAGAAGGTGTCACGTCATGCACACTAATTTAGAAGGTGTCACGTCACGCACACTAAATTAGAAGGTGTCACGTCATTCACACTAAATTAGAAGGTGTCACGTCACGCACACTAAATTAGAAGGTGTCACGTCATGCACACTAAATTAGAAGGTGTCACGTCACGCACACTAAATTAGATATAAATATTTTTTTAATATAATTTTTTCTGTTTTTTTTGTCCAACAGTATCATATTATTGTATTTTTTCTTCATTGGAATATAATTTGGTTGATTGATTGATTGATGTTTAATGTCCAGCGAGCAATTTTTCAGCTATATTCAGGACGAGAACATGTTTACAATAAATCAATATGTAGGTTGAAAATGGGAGACGGATAGGCCAATGGGCAAAAAAAATTTAAACACCACAGGACTCGAAACAAGGAAATATAATTTGGGTATGCCATTCAGCAGAACCCCCCTCACAGTTGTAATAATTAGAATACTGGCTATGAGTGCGGAAAAGCCGGAAATTCGTGTGTTCCTAGAGGTCTTGGTGAGGTGTACTTGATACAACAAGTGATAAAGTTTATTAGTAACCTGCATAAAATTATGTTTTTCAGTGGGGACTGTAGTTTTTTTTCACAAACAAATAGACCACTTGTGACATATCTGAAATAATGTGGAAATTGGTGTCAAATTTCTGTCTAACATAATAGGGTTAGAGGTTAGAATTATGGTGTTTAATGCTATTTTTAACAATATTTCAGTTATATCGTCGTGATCAGTTTTATTGGTGGAGGAAACGGGAGTATCCAGAGAAAACCACAGACCTGCCGCAAGTCACTGACAAACTTTATCACATAAATTTTTATTGAGTACACCTTGCCATGAGCGGATTCGAACTGACAGTTAGTGGTGATAGGCCCTGATTGCACAGAATTAGATAGTCATGACAGCCCTTCTTAATAATAGTAATTGCTCAGTAAATAATATACACAGACAGCCAGATCATATACTTACTAAATCTATATAAGTACTTTTATATTCATCTTCCTCTGAGTATGTATGTAATGCATCACTGACTCTCTGAGGATCATCTAATTTGGTTATATTCATCTGAAATACAAAAATGATGTTAAAAATACAGCTTCATAAAAATGTTGTAATGTCTGTCCAAAGACTATTGATGAACTACAACCCACGTTACAACTAGACTGAAGCATTATCCTGCACCGCTCTTGCAAATAATGATGTTTTTACTTACACATTTGCTGTATTTGAAAACAAAGATGATGCCCCAGCAAAAAATTAAAGGAAATAAAAATCATAAAGTAAGGTGTGACCAGTGTCAAGTTTCACAGATCTTTTGGATTTCGACTTTATTTATATGGTCAATCTCACAGCTACTGGATTGAACAAAATATCTCACGGATGAAGATTGCAGCCCCCAAAAATAAAATGTTGTCATATTTTCTTTGCGGAAGTAAACAGAAAGTTGTCCCATTTGCTTAGATAACTTGTGAACTTACAAGACTTCATAAAGGTAATTAGTTCTCATTGATTGCATTAGAAACAGAAAAATGGTCTCTCCTCCGCTGAGGAAATGCAAACGTTACAATTCAAAGGTCCAAAATGATTGGATAAAAGAATGTGAATAAACATCTGCACAAGGAACCAATCATGCTTGTCAAATGAGAACTTCTAATTTGATTTAAATTGCAGCAGAAATTTGTGATCACAAATTTCCACGTGACACAGATGAAGAAAACACCAGACACAAAAACAAAAGAATTTGCTATGTAGTATCCACTACATCCCAGGGCTCACGTTGGAGGGCGAAGAAGTCGCCTTGTGAAGGTTGACTTCGCTTTCTCGTTGGTCAAAGAGAAGTTCAAGTCGCCTTGTAATTTTGAAGAGTCGTCCTATGTCGCCGGCCTCGTATTTTCTCCACTTGTCAATTATTGAAATCTATCGTATCCGTTAATTATTGAAATCTATCGTATCCGTTATTAAGTATTTTGAAAGTGATTTTCTTGGAAAGTAATCCATTATGGTTTATAGAAACTTTAATTTCATTCATTAGATCTTTTGTTTACTGTTTATATGCCCGGCTTAAAAGAAAACTATTTGCGTTTTGTTTTTCCCAGACAAACAACAATGGCTCCATTTTGGTAAGGGGACGCAATGCGGTACTGTGCTACCGGAAATAATGACCGAACTTTTTGTCCGCAGCTACTTTCAACAAAACTAACTTTTGATTTATTTTTTCTCATTTCTGTGACATAAAATCATATTTCTCATATCAAATATGTTCATATATGCGAAGATTGCAATTCAAATATCGTTGAAATGCACGTAGACGCTTCAGATTTTTATCCATCCGCATTGTTATTTTATACTCGACACCGGGTTAATATATATTACGATCTATCGAACAGACATGTGTAAACGTTAATGCATATATCCAATTAAGAAATAAACTTGGAACTACAGTAGCTTTCCGCCGTTGTTGCAATCTGATTTGAGGTCTGGCAAATAATAATTACAGCCTTTACTTTCTTCAGTTTTTGACTGACGGTGGCAATTTACGTTTGTGCTATATTTTCATTCCGAAGCTAAATATAGTTGAACCATTGAGCAAATTGAAAGAGACATCGTTCTTCTGCTGAAGATCACAGACATGATCATGAGTTATTACAATTTGTGTGGTCTGATTGGTCACAATACAGTAATATTTCAAAAGGAAAAAAAGGGGGGGGGGGTACATATAAAAATCACTGGTATGCAAGGCTCCAATATAGTCAAGGTAGACAGAAATAAAAATGTGACATTGAATAGATGTCCTTAAGGTAGTTATGAATAAAAAAACCCAGAACAAATCAGTTCAGACAGCCTTTTAATTATTTACTAAAAATGGGCAGGGTAATAATATACATGTAAGAGGGGTTGTGAAACAATGTTTCGATTAATCACAATTAACTTCTCCCAGAAGTCTCCCCACTTCTCTCTGTTGTCTCCCACTTCTCCCTGTGAGCTCCCTGAAAGAGAAGTCACTTCTCTTTCTAATTTGAAAGTAGTGGGAGCCCTGCATCCTTTCAATAGCTTCCACAATGAAGGAATCCATGTACCTGTTCATAATCTATCCACGACCCATCATTGCCTTCCACACTATCAGGATTTATCATCTCTGTCTCAAATATAGAATCATTCATCAACAATACTGTTAGTTCTAACCTGTAATAAGACATATTATTTTAATATTCTGTAAAACTGCATCGTTGGTGTAATGGTTAGTGTGCTCACCTCGAGTGTGGTAGATTGTGGGTTCGCGCTCCGGTCGAGTCAAACGAAAAACTAGAAAATTGGTATTTGTTGCTTCTCCGCTAAGTACACGGCTTTAAGAAGTAAGATCAAAGACTGGTTGGCTTGGAATCAGAATAATGTGCCCAAAAAATGTGTCAGAGTGGAGCGGACTGTTGTTTCAGTGAGCTAGCACTATAAAAAACCAACTAAGCATGTTGGTCCAGAAAAAATTGTTTTGGTCTAATTCAAAGTGGACCTCATCATCATCTCATTGAAAATTAACTTGTTCTTGCCATGATATAGCTGAAAAATTGCTGAGTTGGCATTAAACAACAATCACTCACTCAATTCCTATATTCTGTAAATAAAGAAACTCACAATTTCAATCTCTAAAATTTTGATTGAATTTGTTTAAATTTAGTGTATATTTCATTCTATCGTTAATTTATACATGTACATTTTTCTTTTAATCTCTTCAAGGGATATCTTAAGTATCAATGGAATAATCTTTTTATTGTTTATATGTACCAGAATGTAAGCAACAGCTAAGGAACTCTGAAATAATACATGAAGATACAAGATAATGCACACTTTAAATCTGGGATGTAGAGTTATTACTCTCAGAGAGTCTTGCAATAATCAACGACATAGATGTGATATTGCATGGCTTCATGTTACAAATCATTTATACCACAGATTTCCAAGCTAAACGGTAAAACAATCTCGTTTATCGTTCAATTGTTTTAAATAGTAATAACAAAAATTTAATATTTTAATAAACTTGAAAATTTAATTCTAAAAAAATCAACACTAAACATGCTTTCAACTCCACAGCAGATATAAAAGTAAATGTATTATAATGTATTTGTAAACACAAACATGTACGTACACAAACAGGTACCAGTTATACATCCATGTATGCCAGTTTCTTAAAATTGATTAGGTCATACTTCTTGTTTTCAAAATACACATACTCTGTTTAATTGCATATTTTGTTTGACAAACAGGCTGTGCAAATTAACCATAATGCACTGTACAAATTAAGCTATCAAATTATTGAAAATGACTAAATAATTAACCGCCACGATATAACCGAAATATTGTTGAAAGTGGCATTAAACACCATACAAAACAACTACAGTATTGATAAGTGACAGTCATGTTTTTGAATTATCTACATTCCAGTACTAATATTATGTAAATCATTACGAAACGGAACCTAAAATACGGATCTATTAATCTTGAATAAGTGGTCACTTGTCTCATGTAGTCATTTTTATTTCGCGCCTACGATGACCGCTGAATACAAATTTGATGTATAACTTCTTTATTAGCAACCATTACATCATCTATTTTCATACCTGGATATGATACCATGGAAACAATTATCACCATATTTGGTTGTCTTGACAACAGGAAAGCCACTGTGTGTTGTTTTGAGCATTAAATCCGCAAGAACAGAAACTTGTTCACGACGTTGTATTGTAATGACTGGAGAAGCCATGATGTCTTTAGCACAGTACAATTCTAATTCAATTCTGGAATAAAGAAATATTTAGACACTCTTGCATTTTGAAATATCAAATACTAAAATTTAAAAATTGCTGATTTGTTAAAAAACAAAATGAGCATCAAAAACATTTTAATTTCTTTTCTATTGATGGATAAATGGAAGAAAACAAAATATTAAATGGCCTTTGAAGTTGTAGTTCTTCCATTTTGCTCTAAATCCTATTTCGGGAAGCCAGATTCAATCCCAATTTAAAAGACTTTATTCCATACTAAAATGTGCAGCTGACCATATTTATAACAGACTACTGATAATAATATTTGCAAATTTGTATATAATAGGGGTAGTGGTTAGGGTTATGGTGTTTAATGCCAATTTCAACAATATTTCAGTTATATTGTGGCAGTCAGTTTTATTGGTGAAGTACCCGGAGAAAACCACCCACCTGTCACAAATCACTGACAAACTTTATTACATAATGTTGTATTGAGTACATCTCGCCATCAGCAGGATTCGAACTCACAACTTCAGTGGTAATAGGCACTGATTGCACACTGACCATGGCCCCTAATAGGGTAGTGTTGGCTTACGATCATACATACTTAGATTTACATCTACCTGTTCAATCAAAAATTGTCAGTTCAATTTCAGTCTGTGACATAAGTGTACTTGATACAACTTGATGTGATAAAGTTTGTCAGGTACTTGTGATAGATCAACGGTTTTCTCCGTGTCATTCTGGTACATGTACTTCTGCTTCCCTAACCCCTAAAACGGACTGCCACAACAAAACTAAAATATTGATGAAAGTGGCATTAAGAACCAATAACTGAACCATAACCTAAATGCTAGCAAGAGTAGAAATCAATTGTATGTTGGAATCAAGAACAAAAATAACTAGGGTACAACTGGGGATGTTCGGACACCAAGCCGGAAACACCGTCATTGCATCATCCTTCGAGTGTAAAATGGGTTGCTGGCTCAATCAAGGCTGTTAGACTCTTTGAAACCATTCCTTTTGGATATTTGTTTCATTTTATGGAAAATATAAACGATATAAGCGGTTAAAACTGGGGAGGGGAGGTTCGGACATTTTCGGGGATGTTCGGACACATATTCGGGCATGTTGTGTAAGCGACGCCATGGTTAAAACATAAAAAGACGATATATTTTGAGAATTTCAGAGATTCAGATCAGGACTACATGAAACATTTTTATTCCAAACCATATAGCACTTAAAATATGTCAGGAGATCATGTTCTTTTTTTGTTCATCTTGTTTTATGTTTTAAATGGGTGTCCGAACGTCCCCGCTGATGAACATTTTACTGTCGGGGATATTCGGACACTACTTTTTATTTAATTTTGCATTAATAATTTACGGTAAACGCTTCAAAAGATAAAAAAAAATATAATTTTAAGCATATTTGAAAGCGAAAATGTGTTTCTCAAAAGGAAGCAGTTGATTGATTTCAATAAACAGGTTTTTAAACGTATCGATGACAGTTTGTCTAGTTTCAGTGTAAATATTAATGGCGATTGAAATTTAGCACTCAATTTTTTTTCTCGACTTTTGACCAATGAAAAGACGTGTTACAAATTAATATTGGCGTGACATTTAATGTAAAATGAAACGGAATTTGATTGGCTTCTCAAATAACAGTACTTTATGGGAATGATATATTGCTGAAGAGGATTAAAGACTGAAGAAAAAACTGTCCGAACATCCCCGCTGTCCGAACATCCCCGGTTTTACCCTACCAGTTGTATTTCTGATTCCAGGTGGAGGTGAAATTAATCAAATGTAATTATTTAAAAAAACAAGTTTCTTACCTTTTCTTATCAATAGTGACCCTAGGTTCAGGATCTAGGAATGGTATACACTTGAGTTCCATCAGTGCGTGGTAAACAGGATGAGTAAAGAAATCGCCAACCCATTTAGCAACCATCACAGCTACCATAACAGGAAGTAAAATCTGGACATCATTTGTCAGCTCCATCTGTAAAAAAAAATATAAAGGCATGATGTAAATTCTGGACATTGTTTGTCAGCTCCATCTGTAAAAAAATATAAAGGCATAATATAAAATCTGGACATCATTTGTCAGCGCCATCTGTAAATTTTTTTATAAAGGAATGATGTAAAATCTTGACATCATTTGTCAGCTCAATCTGTAAAAAAAATATAAAGGCATGATATAAAATCTGGACATCATTTGTCAGCTCCATCTGTAAAAAAATATAGGCATGATGTAAAATCTTGACATTGTTTGACAGCTCTATGTGTAAAAAAAGTAGGAATGTAAATATTTTGTAGACCTGTTAATACTAAAACTAAAACTAAGTGTTAAGCATACACGCATAATAACATCACCTCACTTTGTTTGAAGTATAACAAGTATGGACACAATCAAATCTAAATCACAAAGATAACTAGGAAGAACTGATTTAAATACCTAAAACTTGTGTCTCCCCTTAATGTGGCCATCTGTACAACAATAAGTTACACATTATGACTTGAATGATACTATTTAAAAAACAATTATTTGACCTTGAGGTTAAAGGTCAAGGTCCCACGAAGGTCATTACAGTACGTGACACACCGCCTTATGGTCATGCACCCACATACCAAATATCATTGCCCTATCTCGAAAGACAACAATGTTATGGCCCGGACAAGAAAATACTATTTAAAAAACAATTATTTGACCTTGAGGTCAAAGGTCAAGGTCCCACAAAGGTCATGCGACCATCTGTACAACAATAAGTGACACATTATGAGTTGAATGATACTATTTAAAAAACAATTATTTGAAGTCAAGGTCAAAGGTCAAGGTCCCACGAAGGTCATTGCAGTATGCGACACACCGCCTTATGGTCATGCACCCAGATACCAAATATCATTGCCCTATCTCGAAAGACAAAAATGTTATGCGACCATCTGTACAACAATAAGTGACACATTATGAGTTGAATGATACTATTTAAAAAAACAATAATTGACCTTGAGGTCAAAGGTCAAGGTTCCATGACAGTCATTACGGTACGCGACACACCGCCTTATGCTCATGCACCCACATACCAAATATCATTGACCTATCTCGAAAGACAAAAAACACGGTGTATATTCAAAACTCCCCCTTTCAGACGAAATCGGCGTTATTCGATTCCTTTCGGATGTAGCAACACTCACTTCAGGATATTTTAATGGCAACTGATGTAGCGGTAAGGTCAACATTGATTATTTTGGTTCTTTTGGACCTCATTAGATGTGTTCTGTCTAATAAAAAGAAGTTCAAGGAAGATCGAATTTATTTCTCTTTTGATTTACATAATTTATTTTTTTGTAGTTATTGTCATTGTAACGTAATCAACGTCACAGTTTTGTTAGTCGTTGATCTTTCTACGATATCTTCACTTTGAAAGTTGTATTTTCCCTTTCAGATAAATATTTCGTGGGAAAATAAAACACTGTTGATTAAATATAAATATCGGATTTATTCAATACAAGTAAGCACAGAAATGAATGAAAACTATTTAAACCCATTTTAAAGACACATAATAATCATAATGTCCGACAACGAATCCTTTCAGCTTCTGGAAACGACACCTTTCAGATTTAAATCAGATATCCGTTAAATCAAAACTTTTACCTGAATGCATCTAGCTGTCTAGATACACAGGATTCAGACTACATTTTTCGCTAAACATGTGACGTCATTTTGTTTAAAAGCGTCCTTTATTTAATAAAGAGAGAGAAACTGTTAAATGAGATTTATAAAGATAACCAGAACCTCCTAAATTTATCAGATAAACAAAAATATTTATGGATTTTAACAAATGAAAACAGATCCATATTATTCAAACTTTGTAATTTCCTGGTTATTGGATTTGGGGTAAGATCTAGAAAAATTCTTGATAATAGGAGGAGTTCATAGTTAAATATTTCACAACTGCATCATCAGCCCTACATGTCATATAGAATAATTATATCTATGTTGTATTTACTTTTATCACATATTTGTACGTTATCCATACCGTTTTGCATGTGTAATAAACGAAGACGTTCCCGATCCATATCAGTGCCCGGGGCAAATAACCGGTTATTGTGCCCTGCGTCGATGACGTTATTGTGACACGTAATCAAACATCATACAAAAAACTGATAAAACGGAGATGAAAAATATCAATACAAAACGTAACTAGAGGCTCAGCCCACTGAGCCTGTATCGCTCACCTGACAATAGAATGATACTGAAGCAAATTTCAAAGGGAGATAATCATTACCTTAACTGTTTTCTATATTTATGAATAAAAGATAATGTCTTTGGGCCAGGTGAGCTAAAAAATTGTGAAAAAAAGGGCAATAACTCCTAGACGGGTAATAAGATTTACTTAAAAATTGCAGGGCATGTAGATCTTGACAAGCTGAACATGTTTTCAGTTTAGACTTAACATCTATCTCTTATAGTTTTTGAAATAAAGGACGAAAAGTATTAAAATTTTGAAAATTTGATGAAAAAAGGGCAATAACTCCAAAATGGGTAATGGGATTTACTTCAAAATTGCAGGGTAGGTAGATCATGACATGCTGAACATGTTTGCAGATTAAACTTAACCTATATCTTATAGTTTTTGAAATAAAGGATGAAAAGTATTAAAATTTTGAAAATTTGATGAAAAAAGGGCAATAACTCCAAAATGGGTAATGGGATTTACTTCAAAATTGCAGGGTAGGTAGATCTTGACATGCTGAACATGTTTGCACATTAAACTTAACATCTATATCTTATAGTTTTTGAAATAAAGGATGAAAAGTATTAAAATTTTGAAAATTTGATGAAAAAAGGGAAATAACTCCAAAATGGGTAATGGGATTTACTTCAAACGTGCAGGGTAGGTAGATCGTGACATGCTGCACATTTTTGCAATTTAAACTTAACATCTATCTCTTATAGTTGTTGAAATATAAGACGAAAAGTAGTAAAATTTTAAAAATTTGATGAAAAAAGGGTGATAACTCCAAAATGGGTAATGGCATTTACGTAAAAATTGCAGTGTAGGTAGATCTTGACATGCTGCACATTTTTGCAATTTAAACTTAATATCTATCTCTTATAGTTGTTGAAATAAAGGACGAAAATTATTAAAATTAAAAAAAAAAATTGATGAAAAAAGGGTAATGGCATTTACGTAAAAATTGCAGTGTAGGTAGATCTTGACATGCTGCACAATTTTGCAAATTAAACTTAATATCTATCTCTTATAGTTTTTGAAATAAAGGACGAAAAGTATTAAAATTTTGAAATTTGATGAAAAAAGGGAAATAACTCCAAATTGGGTAATGGTATTTAGTTACAAATTGCAGTGTAGGTAGATCTTGACATGCTGCACATTTTTGCAATTTAAACTTAACATCTATCTCTTATAGTT